>JAAGWP010000491.1:0-17797 GCA_013266165.1 Fusarium graminum
CCTAACCTATAGAATCCTAGTCTTTATAAACTTTAATTAATTAATTAATTCAAACTTTAAGCCAGTTATAATGCTATAAAAATGACTTTTAAAGGCTAGTAGGCCAGACTTAAGCTTTCCTTAATATAATAAATCGATATATCTACTTGAAATGCATTTTATTAATAAAAGCTTAGGGGTATAGTAATTCCATTTAGGTTAAATAGAATCGCTATATACTTTTATTAGTGTATTTTTCTTTATTATGGGTTTATAATTAGAATTATTAATAATTCCGAAATTTAAGTAAAATTATTTATTTTAGTAGCTAATTATTAATAAATTGCCTCTTAATAGTTCTTAGGCCCTATATTAAGGCTTTTTATCGAATTTAATTAGCTAAAGAAAAAGGTTATTAGCAGGGATAAATAAAGGTCAACCGCTCGTGCATATAATAGCGCCACGCTAGTTTCCCACCAAAGGAAAAGGTCATCAGGTCTGATGACCATTACAATAACTGATAGGGTCGCTAAACGGTGAGCTACCTGTACTATAGAAGTCAGACTGCGCTCACATCCGAAGAGCTCCCAGTCTCTCCGAAGAGCCGGCATAATAATGTATTCGATATGTTTATCCTGTCAGCCATAGCATGAAGTGGTTCGGTCCATAGCTTGCAAAACGAGAGTAAATGTAACTGGTTTCTAATAATGGTGGGCCATCTGAGTTCGGTGCTGTCGGCTTCTATAGATCTGGGTATTGACAGTATACGCGCGGCTATAGGCTATAACCTGTTTTCTCTTATTCTAGTTACTTATGTAGTCTTTCTGTTCTGATTTCAATAAGATATATATGATTGGTGAAATAAAATGGAGTGCACGTGACGCGAGGCCTCAAACGCTCAGACCACACTCACCATTTCCAACATCACGTTCCTTGTGATCTCCCAGTGTTTCCTTTATCCGAAGCTACAACGTCGTATCATGGACTCCACGACTGTATCGTCGCGGCTCTCGGCGAGCAGTCCTCGTTCAAGTACCTCTGATAGCACACAAAAAGGCCGGCAGCGCACAATCACTGCCTGCCTGACATGTCGCCGTAGAAAGGTCAAGTGTGATCACACACAGCCAACCTGTACGCCATGCAAGAAGGGAAATCGTGCTTGTATTTATGCTAGTACACAGCCAGCCTCACACAACCATTCTCGCGCCCGCAAAGGCCATCGTGTTTCGAGGTGTAACCTGCGAACTGGCCAAGAAGAGATACGCAATCGTCTCGAACGGCTGGAACGACTTCTTGAGCAGGCAATCGTCAGTGGAGGCAACATCTCACATGCGCCTGACGTGAGGGTATATAGCTCCGAGAACCCCCGTGGCGTTGATCAGGTGAAAGGCGCATCGCCAAATTCGCGAGTTGAAACCTTGTCGACCGATGGTTTCGATGGTGCTTTGCTCTTGGAGGCCGAGGAAGGCCAGTCTCGCTGGGTCTCATCCCTACATTACGCTCTTTTAGCTGATCAGGTATATCTGTCTGCGCTCATTAATTCATGCTTTATGACACTAAAGAAACTAGATTCATGATGTTAAATCGCTGCTTGGGGATGAATCTGTCGGCGAGCCAGTGGAAAGCTCACCAACAGACCAGGCAATCCCCATATTCCCGTTTGCTGCTACCACTGTGGACAACCTGATGGCCTCGGCACCTAATTCTGCAGACGACTGCTTGGAATTGCTTAACATATTTTATTCCAACGTCGATCCGATGACAAGACTGGTACACAAGCCAACGCTTCAACGACGATTCACCCAGTATATCAACTATACATATGGTACGACCACTCCAACTACAGAGCACCAGGAGACTGAAGCCCCGAGGCCTGACCAACCCCTCCATACTTTTGATCCCTTAGCGCTGGCCATTTTCTACTCCGCCATCAATAGCCTCTCAGCGGAAAATGTCATGCGGCAATTTGGTGCAGAGAAGGAGGCACTCCTCGCCCAGTTCCAAAGAGGAGTGGAACTTGGACTGGGGAGAGAAAACTTCTTAGTAACGCCAAGTATCGAAGTTCTCCAGGCATTCGTACTACTTCTGGTAAGTTGAAGGTAACCATGTGGTGATTCTCTGACGCGTCTAACTGGCCCCAGGCTTGCCAATCACGGGAAGACGGCATGGCAAGAACCTGGGCCCTCCTTGGTCTCGCTGTCAAAATGGCTCTCTCGCAAGGCCTTCACAGAGAGCCATCATTATTCCCGTCAAGTAATATGGACGTTGTACAGGTTGAGACGCGCCGCAGGCTGTGGCATCAGATATGCTATCTCGATTTCCGCTCCGCAGAAGGTCGAGGCCAGGAGCCCACGATATCAGACGAGGATTACACCACCTTACTGCCACGAAACGTCTGTGATGACGATCTTGTGGAAGGAGCACATCTCGGCGCGGAGACAAACTCGCCTCCCGGATTTACCGACATGACGGGCCACTTGATTCGCCTGAATGGCGTCCAATGTTTCCGAAGAATAGTTCGAAGCACTTACAGGCTGGAGCGGAGAATCAAGTCATCAGCCCTTAACGGGAATGGTAATGTATATCCAATCGCAGACCTTCAGTCTTTATTTGAGGAGGTTCGAAGTATGGTGGACGAAATGGTCTCCCGTCTCCAAACCCAGTACCTACAATACTGCGACCCGCAGGTTCCTCAGCAGCGCATGGCCCTTGGCCTCGCTGCAGTTATTGAATGGCGATGCTGGTCCATCTTCTGGCTGCGATCCCCAAAGCAATATAGGGAGGCCGCAGTGTCCCCTGAAATTAGACAAACGTACGTATCACGTCATCAACATCGACGCAGAAACTCTCATTTCCCATTCGTGTATTGTTATGAAGTTTAATGAAGGTGTTTAGAGTATTGGCAAAGTCAGTTAGCCTTATTGAGAGTTTGAACTCAATGCCGGATGACCAAGATGCCCAGAGGTTTCAGTGGCATATTGGTGGCCATGCCTGTTTTCAATCTATTATGCACATTGTCTCGGAACTGGAGACACCTGAATTCAAAGCGCCGAACCACAGTCTACTCCGGGCTCGTGCAGTAGAGGTCTTGAAGAAGACAATGGATGCGAGAGAACGAGAAGCCACACCGATGTGGAAAGTCATCAATCGTATCATCTCAAATTGTCTTGCCAAAAATGCACTGGCAAACGTCCCTTTGTCACCATCTCAGACTGTCCTCCCTCGAAATGGGATGATCCCCGGAATATGGTCATCAACTACTCCGTCGCCTTCGGCACTTCCGCAAAGCTTATCGGCATCGATAGAGTCCGCAAGAGAAACGTCATTACTTGATCTATCGGAAATTGGTAGTGTAGATATGCAGGACCTCGTAACGTCATTTGACTGGGTGAGTAAATTCAAATCATTTGATAAGAAGCATCTTGCTGACGGTGTTGGCTAGGGATTTTGGAACCTTGACCCTACGGATCCCAGCTCCTATTGAAGTTCACAGTTGCAGCTGACTCTTTATATTTTCCGTATATCTACCTCATGCTTTACAGATGCACGACACGTTTCACAAGCGATTGTGGTTAACTTGTGAAGTTGACCCGGACTGATACTCGCTCGACAGTGAATTGAACAAATGCGCCCCGGCTCACAAAACATTACATTTGTGACTCTTCCGAATGAATCAGGTCATTACGTTCCGTGCTATATACCCTTGGGCTGTAGTACATTGTCATATAGACCCCTTTGTGCTTCTTGTATGAAAATGAAAGATATGTATGTGTCCCTGTTGATGAGGACAAGGGTTGATGAGGACTTGTAAGGTTAGTGTTTGTATAGGTTTATCCGGGAGATACTGAATGACTTACAACAAGTCTTGAAGATCCTTGGAATACTCTCGCTCCGCATCGTGCCATCCGAGCTTTCCAAAAAAAACTTGTAGTCGACTGGCAATCTGCAAATCGCTTTCGCAGTAATGTCGGACGGGCAAGTATACCTTGGGCTCAGGGAACCATTTTCCCGGCCGTAGCTCAAAATTGAAGATTGTACCTGCTGTACGATGGGTGTTCTGTGGCAACTCTAAGTCCTCGTCGACTATTCCGAAGACAGTCCTCCACAGCTTGTCCAGCAATTGCAGGCCCTCGGTTGTGTTGTCATCCGTCAAACGCCCCCCCAGAGAGTATGCTTCCTTCACCTTCCTCAGGGAAGTGTATGGCATGCGCACATAGATCTTGATGCGCGATTGTGCCTCATTCACGCAGTCAACGCTGATCATCTCGGTCTTTGCCGCGCCGCTGTAGGCAGCCATCCACGCCTCTGTAACCGACAAAGCGGCGATGGCTTGCACACCCCATACATCGCTCTTAAGTGCCAACCGTATGATGGAATTCGACACCACCTGTGTCGTGCTCAGTCCGGTCTTCAAAGATACTAGAATAGGAAAGAAGTAGGCCTTCGTGATGACTCGACCTGCGTCGAAATCGAACGCCATGAAGCTCTGCGTGGTATGCTCTCCTTCCGGGATCTTGGCTCTCAGCTCGGCATACGATTCTGGACCGACGAAAAGGTCGTGGCGAAAGTGTTCGAACAAAGAGAGGTTGGCGCCCAATTCAGTGGCCTTGCATGAGTGCATGAACTGAGTCACGGCAGCTTGATTGAAGGGGTCCGCGGCGGTTCCGGCTTCGTCGCCCACCGGTTCAATTCCGAGACGGATTGTGTTTTGAGAGTTCGTGTTGCCACTCATGTTCCAACTCGGCTCCAGAGGTGAAAAGTCATCCGTTAGGAAGGACCTCCATGGTGCATATCTCGTAGACAGCTGCACCGAATTCTCAATGGGTGGCCGAGGTCCCAGTAATGGAACAATATGGGTATGATATAGCATGAGATTTTGGTAATGTGTGTAAAGGGCGCAGTTTGCTTTAGAGAAAAGCTTGCTCATAAGAGGTCCGGTCTCTCGCCACCAGAAGTCTGTAGCTGAAACTGGAGCCGGTAGAGGAAGGGCAGCCGTCAGGACCTCATAAGGGGTTAGACGTCCGAGAGCAAGACTCTCCTCGGCATGGAAGTGCCCGTTGGGCAACTTCTTGTGCGTTTTGACTGGATAGTCACTGTTAATGCCACTGAGGCTTGTAGGAACAGAAACTATCGCTTGGGCACTGGGGGACATTCTGCGTGCGTGTGTAGGGAAGGCTCAATAGCTTGTAGCGCGTACTTGCTTCTGCCGCGGACTTAGACTCCATTCGGCTTGAGCTCGTACGAGGCCTATTTATAGTCTGAGAGCATGGCATTACATTACCACTCTCCATTAGCCACGTTCAGCTCTCCTGATCTGACACAGAATAAGCCCGGCTGAGCCAGGATGGCAGGATGCAACGCTCCGTTTCCGCCGTCCGCTAATGTTTCGGAGGTCTATTCATGCGTTTTTCGGCCTCCGAATTGGGCTGGACTTCCTCCGAAGAAGCCAGCCTAGCCAAGAATAGCGTCTAGATCCCTGTCTGTATGTCCATGTCTCAGGCAAATGCGGACTCGAGCCCTAGCCAACGGGATGTTATCGCCTTGTACGTTATGCAAGCCTAGTATGGCGTCGTATGGTCTTTATGACACGCCATTTACCTGTCCTATCAAAGGATGACGCAGCGTCTTTGTCTTTCAGAGATCTCTCGTTGCTTGTAAATCTTCATCGTCCCGTTTAAGTTCTGCAAACAGAATGCTAGTGAAATCAAGGTACTTATGAGTGACAATTAATAACTAATACAGAAAAAAAGCATTTCAATATGTAATAAGAATCTGCCTTCTGCATTAAATCATCCCAGCGCAAGCTGACAGCTCTAAGATACTCTGGGAAGTGAAGATATCTCGTAGCCCCAGCCGAACTCCTCGCTTCTCGCATAGGTGTTGAAGTTTCAGAGCATCCATACTATGACCACCTAGATCCCAGAATGACTTCATAGGGTCTATTGCCTCAGCTTCAAGTCTAAAACACTCCGAAACCGCATTCACGACGCTCATCTGGAGCCCTGTTTCCCCTGGAAGAGTATCTGTCTTAGTCTCTCCGTTAGTCTGCCTTGAGACCGACTCCTCTTGTCCATGTTCTGTACCAGGACGAAACGACATCTCAACCAGCTGAATAATATCTCCAACATCTCTTTCAGTAACCATAAGTTGTAACGTAAAGGAAAGGGCAAATTCAAGCCTTATGGCAATATCTTCGCTGATGCATCCCATGTCATATTCCATATCAACCTGGAGATCCTCAACTACTGTCTCGGTGAGCTCAACCTTTAAAGGGAACTTGGACCCGCCTGTTCCACGGCATGGGATGGGCTGGACTTCTGCGCCGTGAAGCTCAAGTAGTGGCTGTTGTTCAGCGGCAATGTGGTAGGCTACCATAACTTGGAAAAGTGGGTTGATGAGACTTGGTTTGTGGGCAAGATGAGAGCGGAGAGATTGGTAGGGAATAATGTGCGCGAGAGCTTGCTGACTAGTTTCCCGTATTGAGGAGAGGAAGCTGAAGAGGGAGCTCTGGCCAGAAAGATGCTGAATCCTGACGAGTAGCCGGTCCAGGAAGAGGCCTGGGATCGACTCGGTCCCGGGTTCTGAGCGGTGCATAACAGGGGCTGCGAGAAGGATGTCGTCTCGGCGATCAATGCACTGCAGACTAATGAATACGGCTCCTAACATGAGCTGATGCATCGTTATTGCAGAATTCTCTGCAAGCTTAGATAGCCTGTGGTGCATTGAGGTAGAGAGCGTCCAGGAGCGAATGGATCCTACGTAAGTTAATGCCCCTGGAGAGGGTTTTCCAAATGTGAGCGGGGAGGGAGGGTTGGAAAGATACGATGACCAGAATGCGAGGGCACGGGGGTTGGGTTCAAGTGCTGAAGCCCATTGCGCCCAGTCGATATAGGTCAAAGCATCTGGTGTGGTCGTCAGCTTGACCTTTGAGACGTTCGAAGTCAGGAGATGATAAGTCAGACAGACTCGATTGAGATAAGTTGCCATTGTGACTGCGTCACCGACGACGTGTGACATGATAACTACCAGTACTATCTGCACTGGGTCCTCTATGATGATCGAGACGTCCAATGGCGGTTCTGTACTTAGCTCGAAGGACCTGGTGATTTTCTGGTGGATAAATGAGTTGAGGTTCCCAGTTTGGACCACACAAGGAATATGAACAGTTGCCGGAGCCTGTGTTCGGCAGAGAACCCCGTCTACGACAGAGTACCTGGTTCGAAACACTTCAATATTCGCAGTAACACTCTGGAACGCTTCTGCCAAGACTCCGGCGTTGATATTACCTCGAACACTGCAGACAAAGTTCATGTTTCCTGCCGGTGAGCCGCCAGATATGAGGTGGTTGAGAAGCATTTCTGTCTCGAGGTACGAGAGAGGAAGCAAGCCGTCTCGTGGCACCGGAGAAGTCTGCAGGAATGGTATAGTTGACATCCTGCTTGTCGAATCATTTACAAGCTCATCGATGGTAAACGACAGATCCCGAAGGCTATGGTGGCTAACGACATGCTTGAGCGGCAATGGCCGAATATCCCAGTGTTTGGAAATGGCTTGAGCGACTTTGATCTGCAGTAAGGAGTGCCCTCCCAGTTCAAAGAAACGGTCACTGGGACCGATTGGTATCTGCTTCAGATCGCGCCTAAGCACGTTTGCCCAGATATCTGCAAGAATTTGCTGCGTATCCGTCTTGGGTTCATCAACAGCAACACCAGTAGTTCCTCGATCTTTCACATAAGCCCGCAATGCAGATGAGTCGACCTTGTTATTTACCGAGGTAGGGAGTTTTGCAAGCGCGATGATTCGATGCGGGACGGCGTACCGCGGGAGGTGCAACTCCAAGCTTTTAGTCAAGCTCTCGATGTCGATGTTCTCTGGAGTCATAAATGCAACCAAGCTACCGTTAGACACGATTAGAGCAACGTTTCTAGCGTCAGTGGCAAGCTTAGAGATCGTACTTTGAACCTCCCCGAGGTCGAGTCGAAAACCGCGGAGCTTGATTTGATCATCTTCTCGTCCAATATACTCAATATTCCCATCTTCTAGCTCCCTTCCGATGTCTCCAGTCCGGAACATCCTTTGGGCAGGACTGAGAGGGTCACTAAGGTAACGTCTGGCTGTTTCCTTCTCGTCATGAAGATATCCAGGAGTAACCTGTACTCCTGAGATATATATTTCTCCACTCAATCCTCTAGGCACTGGGCGTCCATAGGAGTCTCGCAGGTAACATGATAAACCTGAGAGTGGCTTACCAATTGAAACTTTGCCTCCCACGCGCAGGATTGCTGTGGTCGATATCAAAGTGCACTCGGCAGGGCCATAACCATTGATCAAAGTTCTTCCGGAAGCCCATTTATCGTTAAGAACCTGAGACATGGCTTCTCCAGCCACGGTGATGACCTTGAGGTTAGGGTAGTCATCCGGTTCCAAGGTTGCAAGTAGGGATGGGGTTGCCATAGTTGCATCAACTCTCGTAAGATGGGCAATAGGGTTCTCCGGGTCTTTTAGAACCAAAGTTGCTCCAAAGCAGATGGTAGAAAAGACCTCCTTGATGCAGCAATCAAAACCAAGCGACAACATCTGTGCATTACGCTGGCCTGGAAGGGAATACAGTCGCCCTTCTGGATGGGAAATGACGTTAAGAATGCCTTTGTGCTGCAGTTGGACGGCTTCCAAATTGTCAGTAACCAAGTCTAGGTCAATGGCACGTTGAATGGGTAGCTCATACCTTTAGGCAAGCCCGTACTTCCTGAAGTGAAGATCAAGCAAGCGACATCATCACCAATGGGATGATTACGGTTGGCTGGGGTAGCTAATGCAGAAGCTGAAAATATGCTCTCTACGATGGACTCCATGACTAAAAATGTGATCCCGCCACATACCGGCTCCTTACTAGACTTAGTAAACAGGACCAAGGTGGCTCCACTATTCTGAATCATGTAGTCCTTTCTGACGCGAGGCAACTTCTCATCAATCGGACAGTAAATAGCACCTGCTCGGATGGTTGCAATCATGGCAAGAAGCCAAAGTAGAGAACCATCACTGACCACGCAGACAGCACTGCCCCTTCCGTTGTGTCGCACAATATACTCGGCAATGTGGTCTGTCAGTCTTCCAAACTCCCGATATGTGAGGCTGCCCGTCGATGCTTCGACTGCATATTTGTCAGGATGCGCTTGGATGGAGTTTTCGATAGCCTCGACTAGGTTCTGTGGTACTTCGCGATAGCTATCGAGCTGGATAGATTTTACGTTCGATATTCCATACTGCCGATCCTCCTCGAACATCTTTCCCGCGATCTTTCTCAATTCTATTTCTAGATCCGCACTAGTCAGGGCCGTGAGGAGGTTATCGAGGTGAGAAATCATTCTTTGGATGACGGCATTGCTGAAATGAGACCGGCGATAAATGAATTGAACGTTAAAGCGGCCCTCAGCACTATTTAACAGAACAGTGAGCGGAATTTGAGTGGCCTCACCATAGCTGATATCCCTGGGTTGAGGAACTGCGAGTGAATCCCAGGGAGATTCTGGAAAGCCATACTGCGAAGCGAAAAGTGTCTCGAAGAGCTCTGCAGGGTCGCATCCAGAGCCATCTTGGATCAGTGCAGCAGGGGACCACTGAAATTCCAAGACATCGCATAGCCGTCTGAACACAGATTGCACGAAATTGTGTGTTGACTGATCCTCCTGAGTGTCTATGGCCAGTGGTAACACATTAATTAATGGGCCAACAATGTTTTCTATGCCAGGGATCTGTAAGTCCCGACCAGATAAAACAGCACCAAGTACTGCCCGGTCTGTTCCTGAGTACCGGGAAATCAGAAGTCCCCAAGCGGCGTACAGCAACGTGGCTGGTGAAACTTGGAATCGATCCTTGGCAGCAGCTTCCAGTTCAGATACGCTTATGGTCATTCTTCGTGATGCAGATGCTTGCGTATAGTCACTAACATCAGTGGGTGGCGATACTCGAAGTCTTGGGACTGGTGTATATCCGCCCAAGTATCCTTTCCAGAACGAGATAGCCTTATCTGAGAACTCGATCTTGAGCCGATCTATTTCTTGGACAACACGAGCAAATTGTGGTGGTGCCGGGATTGTTCTATTTTCGAGGCAAATGGCAAAGTCTCGCATAAGAGTTGCCATCGACCATCCATCAATCAAGCTGTGATGAACTGTCCAAATGAACCGCGTTCGCTTGCTGGGGGCGACAACTAGAACAACTCTTGACAGTGACGCTTGATCCTCTGCGTCAAAGTCCCCAAAGTCTTCCCTAGCCAAAAACTCTTTGCGTCGACAGACTGAGTCCCATTCAGATTCTATAACGATCTCTTCCTTCCACGAGAACCCCGGCTCCTTAGCTATCACTTGGACTCCATTTGATACGCTTAGGACAAAGGAAGTTCTCAGGATCTCGTGGCGCCGACAAAGACGAAGCCAAGAATCGTGAAGGATGGATGTAAGGTTTTGTTTACCCGGGTGATGGAAAGTGAAGGACGTCTTGATAAATGACAGACCCGGCGTGGCGACACTGCCGCTGAGCATCCTGGTTTGAATGTCAGCCATAGGCGCAAGAGTCGCACCTTCAAGCGGCAAGGTGGTCGTCATCTCATGCATTAACCGTTCTGTTGCATCTTCAGGAGCGAAGAAAGCATGTGTATCATCGGCCAACGTTTCGACAGCCGCAGCCATGCTCTCAACTGTATCTAACAGAAGGACTCGAACAACACTGATACCAAACCCCATTCTCCTGAGGACCGAGGCTAGCATGACTGCTGCTAGTGAGTGGCCTCCAAGCTGGCGGAAAGACGATATCTGGAGAATACGAGATGTTGGAAGTTGGAGGACAATTGAAAATCCTCTACGAACTGCTTCAACTGGACCAAGTCCACTCTCAAGGCTGGATGTGTCTGATGATTGCTCCAACTCGTGCATACGCAGCAGACCTTTTCGGTCAACTTTCCCATTGCCTGTCATTGGGAACTCATCCAGTGAGCATATTGTGTCAGGGATTAGGAAGGAAGATACCGTACTCGCGAGGTAGTCGCGAAGCCCCTTCTTGGCGGATGCTGGGGTAACGAAGGCAATTAGTCGGCCGTGTGACATAAAGGCTAATGCTCTGTTGACTTTGACAAAGGACTGCAAAGCAGGCTCGACATCCGCTTCTAGGTTGATCAAGAACCCTCTGTTCTTGACCATGCTATCTCTGCGGCCATAAAACTGCAGTCCTTCCTTGGTCCATTTCCCATAGTCACCTGTCTTGTAAATCATGGCCTCCCTCCTCCTAACAAAAGCACTTTTTGTTCGATCTGGGTCATGGAAGTATCCCCATGCCAGACCTAGGCCAGAAATGTAGATTTCCCCTTCTTTGGATTCCCTACCAGACTCATCTAGCAATATGACAGTGCTATATGAGATTGGAAAGCCGACAGTAACAGGGAATCCTGGCTTGAGTTCCCCCATGAGGGCTGTACAGGTTGTCTCGGTTGGCCCATACGAATTGTAGATCCTCCGGCGGGGAGAGGACCATGCCTCTATCAGGGATGGGCTTGGATTTTCGCCACCGAGGAAGATCCCTTCAACTGTATCGAAGCCAGCTCCAGGGTTCAAAGTGACTAAAATACTTGGAGTCAATGGTAGCACGTGACATGTTCTGGCGGCGACTTCCAGTGTAGGCGGATCGGCTAGAACCAGGGTTCCGCCGTTACAGAGGGTACTGAACATGACCCCGACACAGACTGTATATTCAAGATTAGAGGAACACTTGTATGATGAGAAATTAGGCACACTAACCGTCAAAAGCAATGGAGCATATAAGCAATACCCTTGTGCCATATTTGGTGTTGAAATTAAATGGCAAATCACCTCCCTCTTTCACATAACGGGAAATCGATGTCTGGCCGATTTGCACTCCCTTCGGTTTCCCAGTTGTGCCGGATGTGAAGATGATGTATGCCAGATCATTCCCTCTTCCGCCGAAGCCCTCATCTTCTTGTGTGCAGTGAGATCCATTGCACGCTGCTATCTCGCCGGATTCGCCGGAGTCGCCAGGGTGCAGAACCAAAACTGGGTATGGGTACTGATCCTGCCGACATGCGGACGTTGACACGATCAGCTTTGGGCTAACGGCCTTGAGAACGATTTCTATCCTATCTTGTCCCCACGAGCATGTGTCCATGGGAACATAAGCTGCGCGAAGTTTCAAGATTGCCAATGTAGCGGCTACCATGGCAATTGATCTGTTAGACAATAGGGGAACCACGCAGCCGGCACCAATGCCAGCGAGGCGAAGATGCTTGCTCCATCGCTCGGACAGGGCATCGAGCTGTGCGTATGTGATTCTTTCCCAAGTTTTCTGGTCTGGGGATTTTGTGCCGTCCTCAATCGCGATTGACGAAGGGTGCTTTTGCAATTGATCGCGGAAGTGATCCAAGAGGACAGGATCTCGATGGGTCATCGTAGAGTTGCGGTTGTGTGATGATTTTGGTGACAGGCAGGTAGCGATAGTCTTTTTTGCAGCACAGCAAAATACCTGTCTCCGGTAGTGTTTATACGCCGCACAGCTTCGAAATAACTGCGCTGGCTCAAACTTAGTGCTCATTAAATTATTGCTTACGTCCTCGGGCCGAGTAAGATGAGGGCCGAGCGCCGCCCGCCACTGGTTTCGGAGAGTATAACTCGCTTCCCATGCGATATCCACCGAGCACGGCGATTCGTAAGCTGACGGCACGACCAACACTATCATAAAAGCCATACCCTTTGGCAGGTCTCCGTCGCGAGGATATACATCATCGCTTGAATAAGAGATTAAAACTTTACTGAGAATCATTTATAAAGACATATTCAAAATGGAAAACGAACTGGAGCACTTGAACTGGAATATTAAGCATGCGCTCTCGCAACTTGAAGGTCCTCTATCGCAGGAGCTCAACTCTTGTCTCGAAGTTTCTCCAACTGCGCTGGATTCCTCAAGCTCAATTTATCATAAGCTTTTGGATACAGTGCAAATGCTAGACAAACTTCTCCTCACCCTGACTCCGCCCCATATGCAGTTGGTAGATGGAGTGTTTGGTAAGTCTTGATCTTCTCCCATCCCATACAATTTGCTTAGCGAAGGACGGTTAATTTGGAATCAGCCTTTACCAACAGCAAGGTTTTGCTTTGCGCGTCCGAATATGCACTAGCAGATCACGTCGAAAAGCTTCAGCCCTGCAGCATCTCGGAGTTAGCCAAAGCCACTAGATTGCATGAACCAGGCCTGTTCCAGGTAGTCCGCTATCTTCGCGAAATGGGATACTTTTCACAAGACCCTGAAACCGGTCTTCTGTCAAACAATAGGCTCTCTAATCTCCTTCGCAAAGACCACTGGGCCACCTGGGTCAACTGGGTTGACTTCTTCCCTCGCGAGTACTGCGACCTCATCTCGCGCCTCCCTGACCAGCTGAAACAAGATCAGTCCAAAACTGCCACTGAGCTTTTCTATAATACTGACAAGCCCATCTACCAGTATCTGGCAGAGACAGGCAAAGCTGCTGGTTTCCACAGGGTCACCGGCACGGGAAGCGTAGCTGAGGCTCCTGGGCTGCTTTCCGACTACCCATGGGACGAACTCAAGTCGGAGACTGTGGTCGACATCGGAGCCGGAGCTGGAGACTTTATCCGGTCCTACTTAGAGAGGTTTCCAGAAGCAACGGCCGCTGCATTCGAGCTTCCTTCTACCGCAGAGATCATCAAGCAGCGATTTCCCTCGGATGACCCTCTGACCAGCAGAATTACTTCAATCACTGGAGGAGATTTCTTCCAAGATGAAATTCCCAAATCCCCTGCCTACCTTCTTCGATGGATTTTGCACAACTGGGGTGACGAGAACTGTGTCAAGCTCCTTCGACGGATCCGGGAGGCTATGATCGTCAAATCTGGAGTGAGCAGAGTCTTGATCGTTGAGTCAGTCTTGTTCGATGGGCGCTTGGGACGCGGGGCTAGATACGCGGACATTCGGATGCTGGTGAGGTGCAGAAACAAAGAGCGAACTCTGGAGGAATATCGAATACTGGCAGACCAGGCTGGATTTCGGCTGCATCGGATTCTATCCCCTCGAGGTTGCCTTACCCAGATCATTGAGCTGCGCCCAGACAGAACGTGTGCGACGCCACCATATGCTAACGGCAATGGCCACTGTAATGGAACGGGGAGGTTGGAATGGGAGTCAGAGTTGATGTAGGGTACATTGATAGGTAGCTCTAGGATAAAAGGAAGCCATATTGACGATTGAAGAGACTCGAAGTTCAGTGATACTTGCGTAGACAAAAGTGAAGTTGGAGAAGAAGAAGGCAAGCTGATTGGTAGTACTAGACAAATTCAAGTCTGCATATGCGACCTGAAATCAAGCCTGTTTGCCTCCGAATACCACTGTGCCGACAATTGAAAACCACGAATTTGCAAAGGAATGGAACGCAAGTTGGTCACGTTCAACTTCTATTCTTTTAGATTCCTTCAATCTGTCAACTATGTTTGCCTGAATTAATTAGAAGTCACTGGAGACCCAGGCGTTCTAGTAATATGTGGATATTTGTTCCAAAGAACTTAGAATGTTGTCTTTCTCAGTAGAGGGTTCAAATGAACTGAGATTACCATAAATTACGCCTATAGGCCATCAATTCCTAACCAGACTTGTTTTAGTCGCCTCTGGTTGATATCCATCACGGCTCCTTCTATCGACTATCCCTCTGACTGTCGCTCAAACCTTCTTCATGACCTGAGGTCCTCCCTTATAAAGCCGAGCGATCGCAGTACAGAAACTTCCTACAATCATGGTCGCCCCTGCGAAGGCCATCAAACCCGTGAATTTATCGCCTCCGCGATCCTTAATAGCCCCTTCGATAGGAAGACCAGTCAAAGCTCCAAGGGCAATAGCCAAGCAGAAACCGCCAAGCTTTACACCGATTTCATCCACTCGGTCCTCAGCAAGGGAAACAACACATGGGGGGCCAAGGCTCACGAAGCCACCGCTAACGAAACCAAAAAGTAGAGCGAAGAGGATGAGGCCGGCCTTAGATGTATGGAACTCAAGTGGCAGCCAGAATGACAATACCAGGATTCCAGATAGACTGGTCACCATAACCATGGTATTAAATTGGCCAATGATGTCGCTAATCCAGCCAGGAACAATTCGGCCAACCAGAGACCCTGCGTTCGCAATAGCCAATGTGTATACAGCAAAGCTTTCATATCCATGAAGCGAGGCCATCTCTGGGAGGTAGTTGAGAGGCGCGAAGAGACCCCACATAGTAAAGAAACAACCCAAGACAAAAAAGAACCAGGGCCAACTCTTGAAACCCTTGAGGCCACTGCTGGGAGGGACCTTATCCTTCTCTTCAGGCGACGATTTGCCAAGCGGCGGGAAGGGCGAGGAGCAAAGAAGATTGGCAATAAATAAGAGAATTCCTTGCAAAAGAGCAGTCCAACGAACAGCTGATGCGAAGCCGACTTCCTCGATCAGTCGAGGTAGCATACATGGGTAGATTATTCCGCCTAGAATCGATGTGAGCTATGTGTGTAGTACGTTGCCAAGATTCATGACATAGTATTACCTAAACTGCTGCCCGAAGACACGATACCAACAGCCAAGCCTTTCTTGGTTGAGAACCACTGGGTGGCGGTTGCCATCGCAGGAAGAGAGAGTCCAGCAGCAGCTAAACCAAACGCGACTCCCTGTGCGAGCATGACCTGCCAATACCTGGTACACAGGCTCAACATGCACACAGAGAACACAGCCATGATACTGAATGGTGGAAGTACCCTGCGGCAGCCGTAGACATCGATCAATTTCCCCACAGCGGGACCGAACATGAACAGCAGGAAGATTTGCAGGGTAGTGATCCATGCTAGTGCAGATGACGACTCGTCCTTGAACATTACGTCCGAGTAGTATAATTGGAACATGCCACATCTGTTGCCCAGAAATCAGCTCATTGTTCTTGAAAGTAATAAGAGGATATTAGGGGAGAGGAGGGGGACCCACGCATTGACGTAGCCGAAGGAACAAAACTGCAGCAAGAACGAGCCGGCAACGCAGGCCCATGCCTTGGTGCCACCATTAGGCGGGATGCGTTCTTTGTTCTCCATCGGGCTGCTCGTCCGGTTCTTTTCGAGCTCAACTGTCTCCGACATTGTGAGAGGCTGTATGATTTAAGGCGCAAATGTCGTAGTCTAGAGGATCACACTCGAAACAGGAAAACACAACTAGTTGTTTGGAAGACGCGGAGATGATCAAGAGGCTGAAGCAGTAGGGTGAGGGTGACGATGATCCATGGTACGTAAACAGGCAGTCTTTTAAGCCCAGCGAGGACGAAGCCAGCTCGGTCTCGGGGGATATACCGAAGTTCGGTTATAAAGCAACGGTAAATGATTTCGTGCGAGGGAACAAACAGCTGAATAATGGCGAGCAGATAAAACAGGGAGGCTTATTTGTGGTAGCGCAAGGGCAGGACCATGCATCCGTTGCTGCGCTCGCATGATACAACTTCGTACGAAAACGACCTCGTACGAAGTTGGCTCGGCCGAAGGGAACCCTGTTCGTATGAATGTGGGGATTAGCCCAAGCCATCAGACTACTCAGCCTGTTGATAGCCTAAAGCATACCTGTCAGCAAATACGGCCTCCTTATTGGCGGAGCACGCAATCCGCTATGGGGTGCGCAGTACGTATTTAAATAGCTCTCAGCCACCTGTTGGTCCCAAAAACCACGCTCGTAAAAATTTCTCTCGCATGTTCACTTCGGCACAACATAGCTGCAAATCACAATATTCAGCTCAATTACCTGCAGGTACGTGGGGATGAGACTGAGGCGCCCCATCCGAGCCAACGCAGTCAGGGCAGGTTGGAGGGCTCGGCCGAGGTGCCTAAATTCCTCTGAGATAATGCATTGCTGACAGCACCGGCGGTTTAACCTCCAAACCTCAGACCGCGAGAATTATGGGTGACAGAAGAGGAGCTGATTAACAGAAATGGATTCGTTCAATCGGTAGTGATGCTCAGACGAGTTTTCAAATTTCTTTTTCACTTCCTTAATATTTCATGTCTGTCTGTGAAAGAAAACAACGATTACCGTGGGTTGGACCCGAATCAAGGGTCAGCATGGATCACACTTCTCTATTGGCCAACGTGCTCAGCCGCGGGTTTCAAAACCCCACCGTATGTACGAGTATAGCGGGCGATGTAAGCATCAGCTCTAAGTTCGGCAACCTACTGCAAACCTCAATCTGACCACCCTCGGTATGGTTAATGTCCTATTGGCTTGCTCCATGAGTTGAGTTGATGCCTATTGCGTATGATTGTCACAGACCTGTGCTCTAGAGAAACGTTATCCTCGCATCAATAAACGAGAGCACCAAGGATACGAAGAGTATCGGAGGATGAAGGCGCACAAACTACTAGCTCGATGTTGAAGAAGCCACAAGAAGTATTATATGCCAAGCAAAGACCGTTAACCATTTGGTACCTGGAACCGACGGACCTATAGACGGTGTGTCAGGAAGTGGAGAAAGGTTTTAGTATCTTTTCGCCTTCGGGCCGCCCGTATCCACAGTGGCCGCTGTCAACCGAATGCCTATAGCTCTCAGGGTTTATATATAAGAAAATGTAATCCCGATTCTACCAGCTTTTATTACTAAAGATATACTATTTCAATTTTAAGAATATTCTTTTATATTTATATTAGAGAAGCTATATTATTATAAAGTTCTTTAAACACGTCTTAATAGTAATTAAAAATTCTTTAATATTTTATTTTATTACTATTAAAGTATATATAAGAAATATAA
>JAAGWP010000493.1:0-10249 GCA_013266165.1 Fusarium graminum
ATTTGGAAGAGTACGTACCCCGGGCCGAGGAAAGAGACAGAGGGATTGCAAATAGCGGGTACTGCCCGAAGAACAGTGGACAAGCCCAAGCCCAAGCCTAAGTCCCCCAGTACCCTTACAAGCAGGCGGTACCGCGAGCAGGAGAATTTTTACTGCTAAAAGCGATGTTCTCAAGGTATCTGACAGTCTTGAGCCTCTGGAGAAGAACAAATCTAGTGTTTTCAGTGATTCCAGTGGGGTGAGATCTCTACTATCCTTCTACCCAGTCCACCGCATCACACAGGCATAACCAGAGGTATTCAAGTACAAATGGTGGGGGGTGAGGTGGCGGCACAGCAGAATAAATGCACAACGAAGCAGAGCAAAGAGATGTTGCTCATCTGTATCTTTGGTTCTCTTTTACCACAAAGGGATCCTCTCAAAGACAAGAGCCTGCCAATGTCGTGCCCACGCCAGGGAACAAAACGATGAAGGTGGAGGAGGATGGCCCTGTTCGGCGACACAGCAGACAAGGACAGGGCTCCTGTCAGGGGGAGGAACGCGGGTGGAGGTGGCAGAGAGAGGGGGAGGCAAAAAAATGCCTGGTGACCAGTTCCACGGGTCTTTACCTGAAGAGGCACTTGTTGTGCTCAAGCAGTCGGTCACTGTATTACTTAACAGAGTTTAGAGTCCCACAGATCTGCCCAGTCCTCTTTGGGCTATACATCAGTTACCCGTTCGAGTAAGTGACCGACCTGAGACGGTTACGGAGCGAGCACAGACGAACGCGGTCTCGGGAGCGAAAACGGTCAATCTCTCGGTCAGTCGGAGTTCCCCTACTCTGCCAGAATGGGTCTACGGCCTCCAGAACGGAAATCAGATCTTGTCGTCCGTTAGGGGCGTTCTGGAACGTTGGCAATATGTCACGAGTCTGTTCGTTGCCCTGAACAGCTCCGTTGTGAACTGAGACCGAATCGGGCAGCCGAGTCTAGAACTGAGGATGGCTTTGCCAGGCCCGATACTCCCCCACTCGCTATCTCTTTCTCTTGGGACTCTTTGTGTCCGCGGATGAAGCTCCCTGTAACCGCTGTTCACAGGGACCGGTCTGAGACCACATCACAAGTCACGTTGGTGATCGTAAGCCTCCTTTGTTCTGTTCTAGCCCGGATTAACCGCGGTGTTAACGCGTGTTTGATGCTGAGAATAGTGAGACTCGGTATGAACGAACGGGTCTTTTGGAAATATTTAGCTTGATAGCTTCAGGGCACATGATAGACCCTGAAAAGAATTTGCCGAGTATGGTGTTGAAGACCCTAACCGGTCATGATTGTGATGTTTGGAATTGAGCTTCAATTCCAATCCCAACCCGGCATTGTCAATAGCGCCCATGTTGAAGCGTCAATTGGTCCGCTTGCAATTCAGGCTTCCACTGCAACGGCTAATTGACGTGATTATTGACGATCCAGGATTGGAAATGAGAGTCCAGCTAGTGATTCTCGACCTGGAGAACCCCCAAGGAATCGTGGAGATCCATTGACTTGACCCATTTTCCATAGCCTTACCAAACGTCCAGTGACCTCGTGATAGCCCTGAGCCCCAGGTTTCCAGGTTCGCTCATGTCATACGCACGCCGCACCTCGCCTCCGCAAGCGGCCACGGACCATTGAGTGAACTTGCCTTGAAATCTATTTGTTGTCAATGACAAAGAGTTATACGCAGTGAAAACGCGGGCGGGTAGCAACCGATGGATGACTGATGGCTGATGACCGCGTCGCTGCGCCTGAACATGGGATTCCTCCCGCCGGTATGAGGCCGAGCCCAGTCACTCCCAACGTTGTCGAGTTGGCAACTGTCAGTCGTCCGAGACCTTGCCTCCGTTCTGCCGCGGTGAACCGGCCGGTGTTGTGGAATAAACGTGATCACGAGCATATGCCGGGCAAATTCTTGTTGTCGGCTCTGAAAGAATCAACATCTCGAGGCTTCAATGACGTTGCCCGGGGTAGGTCACCTGGACTTGTGCTCCTGGCCCCCTCTGACACACTCACTGCCCATATGCATGATAGACAGCTGCGTAGGAAGGCAGACTTGCAACGTGTTGGGCCTTGTTGACCTGTATGGAATCCAGCTGAGGCCATGCTGAGGCCTCTGTCGTCATGTTCAGGGGCGCTTCTTCAGGGTCCTGGCGACTCAGCGCTTGGCGCTCTAGGTCAGGAGACGCGCTCTGCAGTTGCATCAGGCCAACCATCCATCCCAAATGCTGTGATGTGACGCTTGCCAGCGCATAAAACAGCATCTGCAGCCGCATGACTCTCATGAAGAACCTCTATTTTTCGCATTTTGTGCTCTTCATCTCCCTGTCTGCGCCGCCAGGCTGTAGATACAGGCTTTTAGTGGTAGATGCCTCAGTTATCCTCGCGACGATCATCGTAGTCAGTTTCGATTCTAAGTTCATTCAATGACTTGTCACTCTCGGTGTGCCGCTCAGTTGGTCATCCTGGAGTACTCATCATTTCCTGTCTTTCGTGGTATCATCGCTATATTCTGGAACATTATTGCTGGATGTAATTCTGCTTCGTCACAATGCCAGTGCCATGACCAGGATACCAATAGAACCTTTCTTTGACAATTGGATCACACACCTGTCATTTTCTGTAAGAACCAAGAGTATCAAGTTTTAGGACGCCTCAAAGTGCCAGAAGAATGGTTACTCTAGATAAGAGGACAGAAATACTGAGGCAAGTTTATGGATAAGTTGATCGGAATTTTACCTCAATCATTTTTACCCTCTAGCCGGACGACTAAGTCGTTTGACACCCTCTTGGGAAGATCAGGTAGTCTGCCTTAAACTTTTCGAGCTTTACTACGTAGTACGTTGACGCTACATTTACAGAATATCTTGCTAGGCATGCTCTCACCCTTTCCAGCATTTAATTGATGATGTGAGTAAGGCGTCTGAGGCCAGCGATGCTGAGGGTTGTGCTGCGGCATGTTGATGAAGTGAATGGCGTGTTTTGAAATTCCATA
Organism: Fusarium graminum; assembly: GCA_013266165.1. Taxonomy (NCBI): domain Eukaryota; kingdom Fungi; phylum Ascomycota; class Sordariomycetes; order Hypocreales; family Nectriaceae; genus Fusarium; species Fusarium graminum. Next base: position 3,004 of record JAAGWP010000493.1, read on the forward strand.
CGATGTGTCGGCGTCGTCCATGTGAGAGCCTTTGGAAATTCATAACTAGGATATCTCGGTCACCTTTGGTTGTTCGATCTTGCGGCTGGGCTTGTCTTGATAATCCCTTGCCTGCCGTTGCTTTCTCAAGCCCCACGAACCGCTGCATGCTAGTAGCTAGAATGGTAGATCGAGTAAAAATTTTGACATGCCGGCAGTCGTCCATAACCTAGCACTCAAGCGATGCCATAGATTGTCTTATAAACCCAGGGCTCAATCCGCAAATGAATTAATCAATCACGCCAAAGGAGGAAGTCACATTGCCGAGCTTGACCAGGGCAAGTCAATAAAAAGAATGAGGGTTATGACGTCTCGTGGTAGCGGGATGTCCCACTGATGTTGAACCATTGCATCAAATGCCGCCGAAACGTGGATCAGGTAGGACAGAACAAGTATGAGGTATTATTATTGTTCCAAGGACTTCGATTGTGCATGCGATAAAAAAAAAGAAGAGGGGCACAGAGGGTATTCAGCACCTGGCAATTGGCAAGCAAGCATAAAGCACCGAGACTAGGGGATTAAGAGGCTCCAAAAGTGAGGTGAGTGCTAATAATTGTAGCATCATGCCTCAGCTTGGTAGAAAACATCCCCCCCGCGCGGGCCGATAAGCGATAAGAGCTCTTTCTTCATACCAACACACACACGTCAGTCGCTCTTGGCTGCCCCTCGCTGCGTCACCGACTGCCCGGACCATGAAGCTGGCGCCATAATAATTTCTCTCCCCATCAGTAGAAAACCAGGTGAGACCATATTCTATCAATATCATCCGTTGAGGCCGGCGCTGCTATCTTCTTATCCTATATTTTGCTGTAAGTACCATCATATCGCCAATTATTACCTCCTGTCTGTTGCCTTTTGTTTCTGACCATATCCTCCCTTTGCTAGAGCTATTTGATCTGCCCCGCCGCGTTTTTTCCTTTCTCCGATCGTCGAAACAATATACTTATTCTACTAAAAGTCTACCAAATCTTGAATCGATTGGTACTCCCACAACACTCTCTTCATCATTAGCGAAACCGCAAAGATGGCTCCCAAGAAGAAGATCGCCGTCATGACCTCGGGAGGTGACTCCCCAGGAATGAACGCTGCTGTTCGAGCCGTTGTGCGCATGTCTCTTCACATGGGCTGCGATGCCTTCTGTGTCTATGAGGGATATGAGGGCTTGGTGCAGGGTGGCAGCTTTATTCGACAGATGGAGTGGAACGACGTTCGAGGCTATCTCGGAGAGGGCGGTACACTTATTGGTACTGCTCGATGCATGGCCTTCTACGAGCGTCCCGGCCGGCTAACGGCCGCCAAGAACATGGTTCTATCTGGCATCGATGCTCTAATCATTTGCGGTGGTGATGGCTCTCTGACTGGAGCTGACAGATTCCGAGCTGAGTGGCCCTCTCTCATTGAGGAGCTTGTTTCCAAGGGCGAGTTGTCTGAGTCTCAGGTCGCACCTTACAAGCATCTCAACATTGTCGGTCTTGTCGGCTCTATCGACAACGATCTTGCCGGAACCGATGCCACCATTGGCTGCTATTCAGCACTCGCCCGTATTTGCGAAATGGTTGATTACGTTGAGGCAACTGCCTCTTCACACTCGCGCGCTTTCGTAGTTGAGGTCATGGGACGACACTGCGGTTGGCTAGCCCTCATGGCTGGCGTTGCGACCGGAGCGGACTTTGTCTTCATTCCTGAGAGACCTCGTGAACACGACTGGCAGGAGGATATGAAGGTCGTTGTTAGAAGAGTGAGTTTTCTGCCTATATCTGATAGGCGTGCGCTAATGGTTCGTAGCACCGAGATCTCGGAAAGCGCAAGACAATTGTGATTGTCGCTGAAGGCGCACGCGACAAGGACGGTAAGAAGATCAGCGCCGAAGAGATCAAGGACATTCTGGCCGACAAGAGCGAGGGCGGCCTTGCTCTCGATACCCGTATTACCACTCTCGGTCACGTCCAACGAGGTGGAACTGCTGTTGCCTACGACCGAATGCTGGCTACCCTGCAGGGTGTTGAAGCCGTCAAGGCTGTCCTTGAAGCTACACCAGAGACAGAGACTCCCTTCATCGCTATCAACGAGAACAAGATCGTTCGTAAGCCTCTGATGAAAGCTGTTGAGGAGACAAAAGAGCTCGCCAAGGCCGTTGATGCCAAAGACTTCGAGAAGGCCATGTCTCTTCGAGATACCGAATTCGCTGATCAATGGAACTCTTACATGTTGACCACCAATGTCATGGTTGATGACGAAAAGCTGCCTGAGAAGCAGGTAGGTTTCATCACTAATCCATTTATCGCTATTATCACTAACCATCGACCACTTAGCGTATGAGGATTGGTTTTATCAACGTTGGTGCCCCTGCCGGTGGTATGAACGCCGCAGTACGTGCGGCCGTTGCGTACTGTCTTTCCAAAGGCCACGAGCCGCTTGCTATCCATAACGGTTTCGCTGGGCTTGCTCGACACCATGACGATAAGCCTCTTGGTGCTGTTCGTCCATTCGACTGGCTTGAGGTGGATGGTTGGGCGAGCAAGGGTGGTTCCGAGATTGGCACAAACCGAGAGCTTCCCGGTGAGTCGGGAATGGAGCTAATTGCCAACCTGATCGAGGAACACAACTTTGACGCCCTGTTCCTTGTCGGTGGCTTTGAGGCTTTCCACTCTGTCTCTCAACTGCGCAAGGCTAGGGCTCAGTACCCTTCACTTTGCATCCCTATGGTTATCCTCCCGGCCACTATCTCCAACAACGTTCCCGGAACAGAATACTCTCTCGGCTCAGACACCTGCTTGAACGAGCTTGTCAACTACTGTGACAAGATTAAGCAGTCTGCCTCTGCTACCCGTCGCCGTGTGTTCGTCATCGAGACCCAGGGAGGGCGATCCGGCTATATTGCCACACTAGCTGGCCTTGACGTTGGTGCCTCGGCTGTGTACATTCCTGAAGAAGGCATCTCTCTCGAGATGCTCAACTCGGATGTCAACTATCTCAAGGAGGTATTTAAGAAGGACAAGGGTCAGTCCCGTGCTGGCCGTCTTATTCTCGTCAACGAGAAGTCCAGCAAGGTCTACAGTGCAAAGTTGATTGCCGACATCATCCGCGAGGAGGCTCACGACCGGTTTGAGAGCCGAGAGAGCATTCCTGGCCACGTTCAACAGGGTGGCGTACCTTCGCCCATGGACCGTTGCCGAGCTGTTCGTCTGGCCATCAAGTGTATGCAGCATGTTGAGAGTTACGGACGTAACGCCCACAACCATGTTAAGAAGGACCCCAAGAGTGCATCCGTCATTGGTATCCAGGGCTCCGAAGTTGTGTTCTCTCCCATGGAAGAACTTGAGGAGACCGGTACAGACTGGCCGAACCGAAGACCCAGAATTGCCCACTGGATGGGTCTGTCCGACGTGGTGGACATGCTGGCAGGCCGTCCTGACTACCCTAAGCCAGAGAAGAGCTTGACAGGGTTGATTGCGAAGGACACAAAACGTGGTCTATGAGGCGGCATGTCGTTGGATATTACTCATCCCTCGGTTGATGTTGCTTGCTTTTCTCGCTTCTTTACTTAATGATAACTCAGTATGAATGGAATCAGTTTTAGGCGTTCAATAACAAAGTATATTCTCAAGTCCATTTGCTCTCCTGGAGTTGATTCCTGGGTAGCGACGATTGTGCAAATGCTCATCTTGACCTGTGTCCCCCTGCATCTTATTTCACAACTGATGAAGCTATATTGAAGGAGCCTGTATCCCATCGGATACTGGGCTACAGATCTTCAACTCTTGGCTGTATAGTCGTGATTACCACATGGCAGTTTGCAGCCCCGCTTATGCAGAATTAGAGACGCCGGTTCATGTGGCCTGTTGCTTTCTAATACGTGCAAGAAAGTATCAGCAACCTGACTAGATCGAATGTGCTTCAAGAAGTGATTATGCGTGCTACATGTTGATGGGAGCCTCCAGGCCATGTGAGGATGCCGGTAATTGACACGGAATAAAACCCAGCCTATGGACATTCGTCTATATAATTTCGCTCGTAACAACCACTCAGCAGCTTTCATTTCTGGAATGTCCCATATTGTATCCTGTTGAGAGCATGTTATCGTTTGGTTCACTGCTCCAAGTTAACCCACACCAGCACTTTCTGCTTTCAAACCAACAAACCTGAACTTAATGACTTTTCCACCACCGCTAGATGATAAAGTACTGGTCGCTAAAAGACTTATGTGTGAGATATATCCTAAATACCACCTACTCCAGTGGCGCCATATGTGGTAGCGTATCGTCTAGGGTAGGCCGCTGTGAAAAGACTCGAAGTTCTTACAATTAATTATATCATCAAAAGAATAAAACTTACACACTAATGCTCGGACATGTAGTAGGGATAGTCTTCACTCTCAAGATGCTATGTTATGACTTGAGCTGGTCGTGAATAGCGTGAATAGGTAAGTCTGTTCAGCTTCACTGGTATCCAAGTCAGTAAAGTGACTCAGGTGGGATTTCTCCGTTCTCCTTTCTACGAATTAGCGCACACTGTACTCCGTATACATCTAGATGCCTGTCGCCGATCTGTGAACCATTGGTGATTCTCATTCATATAAGTTGTGTATAGATAGGTAGTTTGTATAAGCCACCAACCATCTTGTGCCCAGGATTACATAAACAAGCTTAATTCAGTTCACACTTATCAGCCTTCATGGTTGAGGAGGGGGGGCTTTACTTTAATTCGTAATAGACTGTGTTAACATGGGAGTCTATTATCTGGCACAACAGTAAAGAAAATGGAACTGAAGACGTTGAGAGTTCTTGTCGTTGGCTTTGATGACGTAAGAACCTGGCGCTGATGATTCCAATGAGTAGGGAGTAGAAATTGCCGTAGACTGAAAGATTGCATATGTTAGATGGCCATCCTGATTCAGCAATCAAAAGCTTGGCATAAAGCTTGATAGAGCTTCTATGAGCGGAGGAATTAGAGATAGAGAGTGCAGATCTTTGCTTGTATCTTTGGCTGATCAACTCCTCGATGCATTTCATTCTTCAAATTTCTGGAAATATCATTCCAAATTTCGATTTATTTTTCTCTTTTTAAATGGATGGTTATATGTGCATATTCTATTGCGTCGTAGTTGCGTGCCCAGTTACGAACCATGTCTTGGTATTCGTCGAGTAGCATGTGACAGACAGTGGCAGCTGAAGATCCATGGCTGCTTAGTCTTTGGCGGGTTCAAGTTTAGACGCCTCGCTTGGAGATTTGAATTCAATGCCCAACGCAACGGAACTGAGACCGACTCCATCGCCGATCACGAGACGATTTACCTGACATACAACAGTGCGTACAATATGTGACAAAGGGTTCTCTGTGGTCCTTGTCGCTGCTTTATTTTATAATTAAACTGCAAAGCAACTTCTTTGACCGTCTTGTGCATCGACTTGACGATTGATTCGCCAGATGCAAGTTCTGTGGCGCCACAGGGGAGAATTGCTGAGAGCCCTGTTCTGGGACTTGGACTGGGATTGACCAGGGTAGGCTGCTGCACTATTGCGTCAGTACATCTCCACATCACAGCCTGCTTGGATGTGCAAGAAACGAGGTTTTGTCAAAGAAACGACCACGGAAATACGAATGGAAAGGGTTTCAGATGTTGCCCAAGGATGCCTGGAACTAAACCAAAGCTAGAATAAACTCTGTTACTTATACTAGGTATGTATAGCAGGCAAAAGATTTTCAACGATGGGGCTTTGGGCAGAGATACTGTAGTAAGTAGAGTTTGTCAGGCTGGCAGGTCTCATGTCCTTTCTGGCGCTTGACCCTCCATCTGAGTCTTTGCGTGGGAGAAGGCCTTGTCTCATTGGGCCGCCATCAGACAAGACTCCCTCCGGTACTTGCTGACTGTCGGTGACCATGTCAATCGTGGTCATTCGTTGACGTTGACGCTAAAGAGAGAGATGGAGGTTTTTGAGTTGAAACTCTTGTCCGACGTTGAATCGTTAAATCCACAAACTCCAACGACTCTCATGCTATTCGACGAAACTGTGATAAAAAAATAAAAAAAGAAGATCATCGTTCATGTTAGTTCTCCCGTTGCGGACCGCTGCCACCACCCACTCACCCATCCATCTCCATCGTGTACCGCAACTGTAACTGTATTTGTACCGCCCAAATGGATGTCCCACGGGAGAGAATTACCTGGGCTGAGTTATCCCCGCTTTTGCCCACTACAAACACCAGCTTACAAGGTCAAGCACAGCCAGCCCAGCTTAGCCCAGCCCCTCCATTAAGGTACCTAGGTCATGGACGGCTGACACCCAAACACAAACAGCCTGAGCCCGTCTATTGCTGGCGGGGGGTTCCCTCTCACTGTTGCTGTCGGATGACGACGTTCTGCTTTTGCTTCCATGCTCCGTCCTTGGTCGTCTGGGGGGCTTGCGCGCCATTAAACCCACCTGACACTCATAAACTCTCTTTTCCTTCCCCTTCCATTTCTTGGCTGTTGCTGCTTCTTCTCTTCTTCTTTCTCCTCTCAACATCCATCCTAAGCAGCATAATATATCATCGCATTCTTTTTCCCGGGTGTGAAGTTTGTTGCTTTGACGACCTCCCAGAGTCCGAGGCTCATTGTCCGACAACCCCCCACCTTCACCTCGTAGAGTGACGACATAGCTACCTTATCCTGCGCTCTTTGCCGCAGCGCAGCAGCCTGATTAATTGAGTTGGCACTACCATCATCGCACCAGCGCCAGTACATATCAGCAGAAAATAGCACTTTATCACACCAAAATGTCCCGTGTAAGGGCTACTGATTTCGAGGAACGGGATTACTACCCTTCCCCCCGACGCTCTGCACCCGAGGTCGACGAAGTCGACTTCCGTCGCCGCACCGTCACAATCGACCCTCCCGCGCGAGAGGAGTCTCGCACACCCGCCTTTCTGCGAGATGATTTTCGCCGAACCGAAGCCGGTCCCATGGTCTTGCGCCAGCGTCAAGTAGAGACCATCGACCGACACCGAGCCAGAAGCCCCAGCCCAGTTCGTGTTCGAGAGGAACGCATCATTCGAAGACCCCGCAGTATCTCTCCCGAGAGCAGTCATCACTCTCATGTTCACTCTCACGCTCCGTCTCACGACCATGAGCACGAGCACTCTCGCACCCGCGTCTACGAGCGAGAGCGAGTCAGGGAGCCTTCTCAACCACCTCCCAGGCGAGCTCCCTCACCCGCCCGTGTTGTGA
>JAAGWP010000494.1:0-10928 GCA_013266165.1 Fusarium graminum
CCTTAATTCTTTTAACTAGATATAATAAAAGGGAGATAGTTTAATATTTTAGGGTATTATTTATAGCTATTAGAAAGGTCCTTATTATTTCTATTTATTTAATATTATAATTAATTCTTATATATATATAAAATTCGCCCTTAAATAGGCTATTAGTTTCTTTTAGTAGCTATAAGAGCTATAACCAGACCTTAGAGTTAATTTTATATATAATAGGTTAGGCATTTATATAAGCTACTTTATAGCTTAGTGACTTAAAAACTATTATATCTTTATTATCCCTTAGGCCTTATATAGCCTAGACCTTAACCCTATTAAGAACTTATAGGCTTAAATAAAGCTTTAGATCGATAATAATTATAATATAGAGACTTTAATAAAGATAGAGCTATATTAGGCTATTAAGGCTACTTAAGAAGCTATCCTAAAAGAAAAGCTTATTAAGCTTAGTTATAATACTTATAATAGGTTATAGGATTATATTTATAGAGAGGGTTATCCTATTAATTATTAAATAAAGTATAGGTACTCTAAAATATATAAAAAAACGCTATAAAAATAAGTACTCTTACTGATGATTAAAAGGGAAGGGATCATCCGGGCTGTGGACCCGGTCCACTGCTTTATACCGCGCTATACATTTGTAATGCCTGCAACCTGTATGCCACTTTATCTGGGTTATCCGGCGCCTCATTTACTTGAATAGACCCCGCTGTGTCAAGATAGCCAGGGTCTCCTGCTGTAATTGGCTAGATTTCAAACAGCTCGTTCGATGGCCAGGTTCATTGGAATTCATCTACTCTATCACGAACCATCAACCTCGAACGGAGGTTTGATCTTTATCTCGTTCTTTCACCTCACCTACTAAACCATGGCTCGTCGACAGCACTTGACGTTGACTTTTGTTCTAGTCCTCGGAGTCTTCTTTACTCTGTCCTATTTCTTCTCCGGACCCTCGCGCAGCGTTCTTCCTAAGTTTCAAAATGATGTTGAACTGCCCCTGAAAGACGCTCCTCGATCAGAGTTCGCCGCTGACCTCGGCGCTCTGCCTGCGGGACTTCTCGGTGGTAATTCTATTGCGCCCAAACTTGAGAACGCGACGTTAAAGTACGTTAATTGGCTTTCCATCTGTTGCAACGCGCCACTAACACCACCTTCTCCAGGGCTGAGCTTGGCCACGCGACATGGAAGTTCCTCCACACGATGATGGCACGATTTCCCGACAAGCCGACAAAGGATGATCGCATGGCTCTCGAGACTTTCATGCACCTTTTTGCTCGACTCTACCCTTGCGGTCAATGCGCGGCGCATTTCCAGAAGCTGCTCGCTCAATACCCCCCTCAAACGAGCAGCCGTAACGCAGCAGCTGGATGGTTATGCTTTGCTCATAACATTGTCAACGAGCGGGTTCACAAGCCTCAATTTGACTGCGAAAATATCGGCGACTTTTACGACTGCGGTTGTGGTGACAAGGACAAGAAGGAGGGTACCGAGGACGTAAAGGCTGTAGAGGGTGTCAAGGGCGAGGGACCTGACCAGGAGCTACATAAGCATTAAAACGCTTTCGAAAAATGTCTGCATGTATTCGAGTGGTTTTGAATGAGGAGAAGTCCGCATGTCCTGTCTCTGGCCGGACCAGATTGATTGTTCATGTTTAACCCAATCGCCTGAAGCACTTTTCATTTCACGAAGGAGCCATCGGCTTACACGTTTGATTTGCGCCAGCTGTACATGAGAAATAATTATATATATATCTAATAACAACAAAAACATTTCTGAAATTAATACGCTGCCGTCCAAGTGAAGGCGAAGTCTAGGTGCCATGGAGTGGGTCACGTGTGAAGTCACATGATACAGTAGCTGGCCGTGGCGCGGCTGCGCGTTCAGAGCTGCCTTGAGCTTCATTGGAGCTCTAGCCTTCCCCAAGCAACGAGCAACGATCACGAAGCATTACGACACACGACTCCAAATTTACCGATTAAACACCTTCTTACGTGGTCGAGCAAAGTACTGAGAAACCGATATAATGGAGTTTGGAAATGCTGGAGTCTTGAACGAGGGTGCGTTGGGAACTCTTTCGTCATAGCTTGGCCTTGTCGATACGGAAGCTTACACATATCGCCAGATGGTATCCATGTGGACATGGACCGACTCAAGAAGGGAGAGGTCAAGTGAGTACTGCATAATTATCACTTGTCATGTACAGCTTGCTAATCGGTGTACAGCCTGGGAACTTCGATGTATGTGCCCCCCATAATGAATGATGATGATGATGCACAGTACATAGCCTAACTCTATTTCTAGTATGGCCGTTACTTTCAAGGACGGTGTTATCCTGGGTAAGAACATTGGATACCAATAATGAGCTATTTAGTAACTGTTGTCCTTTAGGTGCGGATTCGCGAACAACAACCGGTTCCTACATCGCAAACCGAGTAACAGACAAGTTGACCAGAGTACACGATACCATCTGGTGCTGCCGATCTGGCTCAGCTGCCGACACCCAGGCTGTTGCCGACATTGTTCAATACCAGCTTGGACTATTTGCCATGACGAACGGCAAGCCCCCCATGACACAGACAGCTGCATCTATCTTCCAGGAGATTTGTTACGCCAACAAGGATCGTCTATCGTATGTCATGACACTCCCCGTTTCAGCACATATATTGCACCTCGATATTAACATTTGCTTGCAGGGCCGGTCTGATCATTGCTGGCTGGGATGAACGATTTGGTGGCCAAGTTTACTCCATTCCTCTGGGTGGTTCTCTTCACAAGCAAGCATATGCTATTGGTGGTTCCGGATCAACCTACATCTACGGTTACTGTGACGCCAACTGGAAAGAGGGTATGGAGAGGGACGATGCAGTCAACTTCGTCAAGGGAGCCTTGAGGGAGGCCATCAAGTGGGATGGTAGCTCTGGTGGTGTCATCCGTATGGTTGTTCTCACCAAGGAAGGAGCAGACCGACACTTGTATCTCCCCGATACTGACTATAAGGTGCGGCATGAGTAATGGTCCTTGACTGACAGGACAAGGAAATGGAAGGGAAGGAAAGGAGGAACATCATAGTCTGGACAGAGCTATTGTGAAGCTCGTCATGATAGCGGGCTTTCAACCGGGGGAAAGATTTTCCAAAAGCACCCTTGACGGATGCTGAGATGATGATATGAAGAGGTTATGGCCAGACTCTTCAAAGAACAACCAACGGCAGATGCAATAAATTAGACATCACTCGGTGCTGTACACTAGATAATGCGATCAAAACAAAACTGGAACGTTCGCTGATCTCATATAGCAGTGAATCAGAAACCTGTTATGTGAATGAAACGGAATATGGGACGGGCCGCGATATGTCGAGCCATTTCTAGATTGATAACATGGGCGTGGCTGCTAGCTGATAGCACGTGAGTTATGTCCGAGATATCAATACAAAACTGACCAAATTAACCGCCTGAATCAGAAAGCTCATAAGTGATGGCAATTTTTTATCTAGCTAGACATGGGCAGGTACCTCGATTGTCAGCTGTTCACCGCTCTTCTAGAATGAGGCTTCAAGAGATGATCAAGAATGGTGTAACACGACTTGCAGGAGAGTGGACTCTGGGCGACAAATGAGAGACCCACGCGACTTGGATGGTAAGTGCCTGGTGACGCAGGGTCTGAGATTTGAGATAACCCCCGTGAGTGCCATGTGCTGGACGAACAAATGCTGTATGGTTGAATGGTCACCGTAGAGGATCCGTGCTTTGTGCTATAAACTCAATCTCGAAGCATGCCTCATATCTTTGACGGCGGTGAAGCTTCGTAGTGTCGAAACTGCGAGATTTTACAGAGCTGAGATCAACGAAAAGGGATATTAACTGATGAATATGAGGCACGTGTGCGTATGTTGAAGTGGGGAAGATCGCCGCTCAGTGAGTATTTTAAGCCTTGCATAAGACGCAATCATGAGTCTGCTTCCCCAAAGAGGTTGCCCCTGGTGCCGTTGATATCTTGTATACTTGGTGGGACACTTGCGCTGGAGGGAAAAAAAAAAAAGCCGCAGGAGACTTGATGACGGGCTTCGCATTCAAGGGTATCCATAAGGGACCAGAGGATAGACTCAAAGGCCGACTAACAAATCACGAAGCCTGTCTGTTGTGCAATCGTGGTTGAGTTCAGCTCGTGTTGGTGAGTTGTGTAGTTGAAACAACCAGCCTGCAGATAACCGGTATTCATCATCTTGGTTGTCCACTCAGTGTGTGAAAGCTTATCAACAACCTGGGATGCGCCGCTGCAGCTGCGGTCGATCATTTTCCCACAGTCGACCGTTGAGTTGGAGGCTCTAGAGGGTGTCAAAGACGTGACTGTCCGGGCTGAAAGGTAGAAAAAGATTGGGTAAAGTACTAACATAATTTCCGATAACCTTACCAAAGTATTCTTATCACTTAGTCTAAAGCGGTCAACTCTTATGGTACCTCGAGGGAGGCTCTATATAGTCTATAGTCCTATATAGTATAGAAAGAGAAATGGCAGAGAATAGGTAGGGACAGATAATCCCGGTCCACAACATACTTGTCCAAGTTCGAGTGTTACTTGTGTAGTAGAGGCATATAAGCCGGTAAAGGAGTTCGCGTGGCGGCTTGTTATAAATCTTTCGACAAAGCCCTGGAACTTACAGAGCTAACGTCTTAACAAGGATAGACTATGACATTCAAATACATCAGTGATTCAATACACCATTGTAGCTTCTGGAAGACCGGACTAGATGATTTTTACAATCTTAACAATGGGCTTGGCTATATAGTATGGTAATAAATCATTTATCTTTCACATAGACACTATGCTTGTACCTGCTGGCAATATGGCACCACCCATTGTCGGGCTCTAAGAATCAAGAACGTACCTACGTGTGTCGACCCTTGGCTCTGGGCATACTTAAGAACAGAGGAATCGATATCAAGAACAAGATGTACTGCTGTTAGATATTGAGCGTTAAAGATCAGTACAGAAGACTATTCCCTTAAATTGTACATACGTAATATTGCAGTATCAGTCTCTTCTGAGCTTTGCCATGTTTCTAGTTGATGTCAGAACCCCTGATCTACAATAGCTAACCGGGAAGGCACGATTCAAGCACTATGGAAGGAAGCAGAAATGTTCCCGGGTTGATGGGACAGAGAAAACTAGGTACCTCTAGTAGGTGTCTACCTTGGGAAAGAAACACTTTGATCCTGCATCCTGCTCTTCTCACCCAAGACAGTCTACCTCCTTTTCACTTCTCCACCAACTGCGCACATCAAAATCCCCACGCTATTAGATTTCTTTCCCTTCTTTTTTCTTTACATGCACTAACTTTACGTACAAGACCCTGAAAACGCGAATAACTATTCACTACCAGTCGTTGATCAACTTGTCTCCATCTCCAACCCCACCCTTGAGAACTCGAGCCACTATCGACAGCCCGCAGACCACTCGCCTGATCTGGAGAAACCCGTGAGACCCCTACTCCAGTACGCTAGATTCAGATCCAGCCCAGCCCCAGTGAACGGACCATACAAGTATCAAAGCCTTTGGACCAAGCTATTTTGGTCGACCGAACCCAAACATCTCCCAAAGCCGTGTCATTCAATTCGTTGCCGCATCTATCCCTGGATTCAACTGGTTTCCAAGCAAAATTGTATAGATCCGTTTTGTCGAAACCCGAGGCGCTCGCTTGCGCGTCTCGCTGGACTCGGTGTTTACGACCGACCTCAATATCGCCTCCTAGACCTTCCTAGTGGCATCAGACTTACATTCGGTCTGCAGTTCTTCAAATAGCAGCCGATCTCGTGACATTTATTTTTTGAAGTGCTGATCGGAGGAATCTATCGACTTACTCCCCAGTTGCTCCGCTCCGCTCTACTAGCCGAGCCTCGCCATCTCCGGAAGGACGCTCATCCCGTTACAGTGATCTTTATTAGGCTCGTAATCACGCTATTACCGAACACAACCAAACATTCGCCCCTGTCGATGGTTGTCACCTTTAACTCGACTACTACCTATCTCAAATTCGAAGAGGCTCTTAAGTATTCTCAATATCGATTATACATCGCCATCATATCACATGTCATCTCAACTCACGTCATAAACCCCTTACACCGTTACGATTCTTCTGATCTTCGACTGGCTTCACCTTGTTCAAACGGAACCTGCTGCTTTGTTTGCATAGTTTTGGGTGAGTGCGCTATATATCTACTTTGCTTGCTTCATATGTCTCGTTTCTACATCAGCCTTCTTCCTGTCATTCCCTCCGGCATCGTACATTATCGTCTATCAATCTACAAGCACCATCACAGTCTGCGAAACCTGAGTGAAACGGACCAAAGGGATAGAAGTGTCACAAGCTATTGAGCGGTTGGCGGCTGGTGATGAACTCAGGAACCGAGTCGGCCACCAATAAAGCCTTGAGTCCCAGATGGATGCGCATGCGTTGGCAGGGTTGATGACGTCGCCGGCCTGTGCTTTGTTCTGGGACGGATGCGAATTCATCACGACGCCACTTCCAGTTACCATGGCCAACCCGGATACTGTACAACATATTGGCTCACGCGTTTCAACAATTTGCTGTGGCAATGGTATCTGCCTGGCATATTTCGACAATTCAGTGACCCATGTCTCATGATGAAGTTGATTTGCCGTGTACGTGCGCAAATCATGTTTCCTCTCTTGAATGACGAAAAGCCATGGAGCGAGACACTTTTACGCCTCTCCTTGACAGCATATGATCGACGAGAAATGACACCGCACCCCACTCAACAACAAGTCCTCTCTTGATGGATTCCAGACACAAAATTAGAGGCCCGAGTTCGCTTTGGGACACCATCGAACAAGCCAAAAAAAGAAAAGATGTCAAGCAGAAGGAGAAAAACACTCAAAACCCTGACTTGCTGTAAGAGGATGCACCAATCAGGCCAAAGAAATGCACCACTGAGTCGGTTCCGATATTTTGTCGGGGAGAATGAATCAGTGCAGACCAGATTTCACCCCACCATCCGGTCAACCAGCCGCTCCCGACCACCACGGTACCCGCTGGCTCACCCACGAGGGCCGATGAGGGCGGGGGGCGACTGTTTTGCTCTGTTCTACTGCACTCCACTGGGAGAACCACTCGCTAGCAGCCTGTTGAACGCCTGGGCATCCACTGGACGACGCCAGCTGCTAGTCAGTCAGGCTGACATGGACTCTCCCCTCATTTGGCTTTAGTGATTGATCACTCAGCCTACAAAGTCTCCAGCATGTTTTGGAGCTTGTCCTGGTTCTTAGGCGTCCCCACCGGCCCGATCCTCTCCCCTCCTCTACTCTGTCCCCTCCATTTGCTTGATTCTTTTCGATTTCCTCAACTTGTCTTGGCTACTGACATCGTCATTGCCTCCATTTGCCTTGCTTCAACCCTTTTCCCACGCTTCATATTATCTGCCAGGTGACATAAACTATTCACTACATTATTCACTGTGATCTTGACGACTAATATTTTGTTTTTGTCTTGTCCTGCAGTCTATTCGCCGCTTACGATATTCCTTAACTCTTTGCGAGCCAGCGACAACACACGATACCCCTCCGTTTATTTTAATACTTACACCCTTGCTTTCCCGTAACCTCGAACCCTCGCACGATAGCGATGTTATGGCTGCTGTGATTGGCGACTTCATTTCAGAAACCTCACATCCTCATACCATGATTGCCAACCCCTCCCTTCAACATCACCATTCACACGACTCCTCATCAGCCTATCGATCTGGTAGCCGATCACGACACTCCACTACTCCGCGAGCTCAACGTACAGCAGATATTGCTTCTACAACGTGGTCACCCGTGACAGCAACAGCACCTACACTGGCTTCAGAGTCTCATTCTACTTCCGTGTCTGCGGGTCACGAACCTGCCCACGTGTCGGCCACTGGCGGAGCCTCACGCTTCCCCTCCCCGCCTCCGTCCTCATCGCCAGCTGCTGCCACCGGCCCTGCTTATACAGATGATGCAAAGAGCTCGTCTATGGCATCTGACGCGAGGGACTCTGGTCCTCTAGGACACGCTACTGCTCAACAACCATCTCCTACATCTGATGATTTCCAAATATCTAACTCATCTTATTCTCTTCCCAGCGCAGCGCCACAACCGTCAGAGCAGACTGTTATACATAT
Source organism: Fusarium graminum (assembly GCA_013266165.1). Taxonomy (NCBI): domain Eukaryota; kingdom Fungi; phylum Ascomycota; class Sordariomycetes; order Hypocreales; family Nectriaceae; genus Fusarium; species Fusarium graminum. The sequence continues at coordinate 8,166 of JAAGWP010000494.1, forward strand.
TCGCGACCTAGCACATATTCAGAGTCTGGCCAGCGCCGACTTGCTCTCTGGCAATGGCGGATCTGGCATTCTCAACGATCCACCCCTTCAGCAGATGAAGTACGAGATTAGTGGCATGCCTATTGGGGATATCATCGAAATGGTCGCTGCTCTCTTGACAAAGATCACCACGACCAATGATTTGCAACACGATGCGATGCAGCGCAATGTTGCTCACCAACAACAGGCCAACCAATCTGGTGATACAAGTGGAGGCTCAATATCGTCATTGAATCACTCCGTTCTCGCTTTCCATGGCAAAAACGTCCCCGCCATTACCATTCTCAGCTACCTCTCGAGAATACACAAATACTGCCCCACCACTTATGAGGTATTTCTCAGCCTGCTGGTATACTTTGACCGTATGACAGAGCGTGTCAATGATATGGTAACGAAGAATGAGGAGGCTCGAAGGCAAACACAGTCGCAGCGACCGAGCACAGCCTCCACTCAAGATACTCTCATGCGCGGTGAGGGTATGGATACAGACGAGAGCGATTCGGATCTCGCAGACGATGATGGTGAGGGAATGGGTGATGCAACCCGATCAAACCGTTCAGTTAGCAATAAAGGTGCCGCCACACCTACCGAACATGCTGCCATTGCGGCCGCGACATATTTTGTTGTCGACAGCTTTAACATTCACCGTCTTATCATCTCTGGGGTGACGTGTGCAAGCAAGTTCTTTTCGGACGTCTTTTATACGAACTCGAGATACGCCAAGGTATTTATTCACATTTTACGAACTATTTTCTGGCCATGGAAAGTACTAATGACGTTATAGGTTGGTGGCCTGCCCCTGGCTGAGTTAAATCACCTCGAGCTTCAATTTCTGCTCCTCAACGATTTTCGACTTATGGTACCAGTGGAAGACCTGGAAGCATATGCGACCATGCTTGTTGAGTTTTATGCTAGAGAGGTAGTGGCTAAGCAGGCGGGAGCTGGAGCCACTGAGTGAATAAACTCGCAGAGTGCACATCAGGCAAGATATTACCTCACAGTATAGCTGCCGATGTTCACAGTCAACAGACATCGATCACCTCTTTCACTGGACGATTCGAGCCAGCCTCAGTCAACATGGAAACTCAATACGTTCGACCGATGCGACACGCCTGTACGGCAGTCAGCCAGGAGACACGTGGCTCCTGCTAGACATGCTGTTGCCGAGTCTGAGAATTCGGCTACTTGATACATTATATGATGGGGCTGCGATCATTCCCTTAGCCCATGGACAGCTATGGGAAGGTGCGCTAGTCAACATGTAGAACTAAGAGGGAGAGAGGTGGGGATCTTGTAGAGCATGCCTAGGGCTAGCTCAACAAGGTAACTTGTTGTACAACTGCGTTGGACATGTCTGATGATTTGACGGTCGGGTTGAAAGTGCGAGCTGTGAACTGCTCTGTTTCTTGCGTAGACTGGGGTTCTTATATGGATATTGAGTGTTGACAGAGGCGACCTGTTGGTTGGGAGATCGGGTTGAGATTCTCTAGTTGTTCCTGACGGGCTCCGGAGTTGAAGGTGTTTGATGAAGAGGCATTTGCTTACTTACATAGTACGGTACCCATATGACACTATGCTAGCCCAGGCCCCTGATAAGTCTCGAAGTGGGAGATATTTTGATGATCAAAATGCGTTTGGTATCTGTTCGTTTGAAGAGCCCCTGCTGAATGTTACATAAAACCGACGACCCTCACAGCCTCGTACTGCATGGTTCCCACGTCTTTGGACAATCAAATTGAATAACGGAATCCTCCATTTTGATTCCAATCTGCCACTTTGACCAACCAGGCCAGAAATTTTCAAAAATCCCTGTCGTCTTCCCCTCATTATCACGATGCTGCTCGACATCGAACCAGCCTAGCACGCATCTGGAGGTGCTTTGCTCAGGAACAACAGAGCACCAGCGATTAGTGCCAGGAAGTTCACCTTGGCTTCCAGAGCCTTCAGGTAGCGGGGGGAAGACGAGAGTGGTCTTGAAGCCGAGGTAATCGAGCCACGAGGTCCGAAATGGGAACGACGGCGTGTATCGGATGGGCTTGAAGGTTGCTTGGAAGAAAGGAATGGGATCTGGAGATGCTGGCTCAGACGTGGCTGAGTCTGCCGGATTGGACGTCGTATCATGAGGGTGCACTTTCACGGTTGTAGAACCATCTGAATTGCTGGTCCAGGTGAACTTGGCGAGATGCTTGGGGACGTTCCAGTCTTTTTGACCTTGGTTAGCAGATGAAGACGGAGCGGGAGAATATGCTTGTATATACTCTTCCGTCCATTGTAGCAAGTGTCTCTCTGCGAGACATAGATTCTCGTAATCTTAACGCCCTTATCCTTGACTCTCCTCCCATTTTCACCATCCCTCTCGTAGCCAAAGCTACCAGGCGCGACAAGAAGCTCATCGTAGGGCCCTACCGGCGAGTCCGTATAGCGAATGATCTGGAACATGCTCAGACCTCCCAGGGCTTTCTGATCCGTGGCGAAGCTAGATTGGCCTTCGAGAGGCGAATACGCCATCTTGGGGAGGCCATCTTTGACCTGTGAACGAGGCGTCCAGAAGACAAAGGCGTAGATGTCGCCTTTGAGAGTCCAGGGCGGGGGAACTGAAGTGATATTTGAGTCCACCATTTTATGATGTCATTCCTGGGGAAAACGAGAAGAGGATAGTCGATTCAGATGGATACTGCAGATGAATGTCAGATGACGATGATTATATATATATATGTATACATA
>JAAGWP010000496.1:0-30300 GCA_013266165.1 Fusarium graminum
TGGATTGTTGGAGGCGTTGGCTGAAGCTTTAGATGGTTTTGATAAGATAACCAATACCCGTTGGCTTGACCCAGAGAGGGGGGAATCAAAGGCTGTTGTTCACTCCTTTCCAACAAAATCAACCACCAACCGTACAAACTCTTCAGGGTTCTCTTCTGCAATATAGTGTCCACTCTTGGGCACAGATGCAACACTAAAGGTTCCTTTCTCGTGGACTTCCTCCATCATCTGCTCTGCTACTTTACTGAAATGGCACTCTTTGCCGTTGAGACCTAGCGCTCTCACCTTGCATTTTCCGTGCTTCACAACCCACTCACTATTCTCTTCCGAGTCTTTCGCAAATTCTCTGTAGACGTTGAAACCACAGCGAAGGGCCCCTGGACGTCTAAACATCTTGACGTAGTAGTCCAAGTCCTCCTGGCTGATAGCTGATGAGTTATACGCCAGTTTGTCGTAGAAATGCCCTAGGTAAATCTCCTCTCTGCCCGCGACGAGAGCTTCAGGGAGGTCAAGCACCTGATGGAACCAGAAGTGGAAGTGAAGAACTCCCTGTTCCTTCCATGCGTCCTCGTGGATTTTGGTTCCAGGGAGGGGACACTCTCCCCAGATGACGGATGCTGTGCGGTCGGGATAACGTGAGGCAAAGGCATAGGCTATCATACCACCGATATCATGGCCAACAATATGGACCGGGTCTTTAATGGAGAGATTATCAAGCAGCCCCATGATATCCGCTGCCATTGCCGTCTTGGTAAACCCTGTTGTTGTTCTGTCCGAGTATCCAGCTCCTCGGTAGTCTGGAGTGATAACGCGATATCTAACAAAGTATAAGTATTCTATCTAGAGTAGGGTCAATTCATATGACTCACCCAGCTTCAGAAATTGGTCCAATGACTTTGCGAAACTGATATGATGTCTGAGGAAATCCATGTATCAAGACCACAACGCCTTTCTCGTTCCCATCAGGCTGAGCATCAGTGTAAGCGATACTCACACCGTTATCGAGAGCTGCAGTGTGAAAGGCACGATCCATGATTTTTCACTTGTTCTGTAACAGGTTGCTTTGTGTATAATTCACATGTTGGAGAGAATTCATCAATTTGCTCCGACAAGCATCTCGACTTCTTATACCCCCACGAAACAGCGTGCTTATGACGCTCGTGATGACGCTGAAGACTCGTAAGATTACAAAGCGATCATCGTGTTCTACGAGTAAGAAGATGTTACTGGATCGGAGGAAAGTGCCAAGAGCCCGATAAGAAGCTCACTTCTATCCGACTAATAGAGAGATGATAAAGATCTACAACCAAAGACTTAGCCTAGGTGAGAGATTGACACTCTAGGGTGGTTAAGGTCGCTGAGTGCGTCGTATATGCTGTGCCACTTTTTATTTATTTATACAAAGAATAACATGAGTGAGCTAAAAAATGACATAGTACTCTGCGGCTATTTAAAGGACTTATTTCAACTTGTGGTTGTTTAGTTGTGAGGCTTCTACTATAAGAGCAGATACGTCTTAGTTCGAGGCAACATATACTATGAGAAGAGTGAGGATCACTGTGCGGATACATGATGTTTATCATCGCCAAAATAATACGGACGAATTAAATTACATGAGAAAACCAATCACATCAGAGCATCAGTTAAATTTATACACAACTTCTCGAAAGTATCGCCCAGTTGTTAATGTGTGAAGTTATGGAATGTCCACCGTTTGGATTTGTAATGTGTTTTCACCGTATCTCCAACGCACTAACCAAATCCACACACCGTAATCAACCAGACTCTATGACTCTGCCGGCGAACCACAGCTTTCTATTCGTTCTCTTTGCATCATCCATAACGACTTATCACGAATCTTGAATCAACCACATCTCATTCAGTTTCTACACCGTAATTCTCCAATTCTTCCACCTGAGTCAAACGACGAAGATTATTTTGTTCACAAGCTTATATATAATAATGAATCCCCTGTAATAACCAATTGCTACTTCAAGTATAACAGGCTCCCTTCGGACATAACGTCTCCTCCCCCATCATGACCTCAAACACAAACGAGTTGGACTCGGAACTTGAGTCTTTCCGGCAGAAATGGATGTCGGATCTGAAAACGCGGAATGAGCACCACGATATTCCTGAAGCACCTGCAGCAGGCCCCTCTAGACGGCCTCACCATGGATTACCTATCTCATCGTTGCCACACAAGCATGCGCCTGCGCCAGCTGATGAAGGTGAAGACGAAGACGTGCAGGGCCGTTCTTTTGATCATTATGAGCCCAACCTGGCCCAGCCTTCTCAGGAAAATGACCATGATCGCAAAGGAAAGAAGCTTGTTTCTGCTTTGGATCATTTTGAAGAGGCCATGAACAAGGAGGACCAGGGTAATATGGGCGATAGTCTCAAGCTCTACCGCAAGGCTTACAGAGTGAGCATCCACCACTCCGCTTATCGACAAACATACTAATTTGTGACATAGCTTGATAATGGTGTTGATCGGAGATATCGTGAGAAACACTTCCCTCAGAAATCAACCCCACGACCAGTTTCCCCAACAGCCACCAGAGCGCCCGCTCCAGCTGGCGCACCAGAGACACCCCAGGCTCCCAAGGCAGAAGAAGCTGCACCAGCGAAGCCTTTGCCCATAGGCGAACTCATCGCCAGCTTCGCCAGCCTCAAGATTGAAGCCGCTCCACCTCTTATCGAGGGCATGCCCCAGCCGCCCTGTCCTCTCGGCGATCTACCCGATGAGATCCTTATCCACATCCTCCGTGAAATCGCAATGACAGATGTTGGCGATTTCGCCCGGTTGTCGCGCGTGTGCAAGCGTCTGGCGTACCTCGTTGCATCAGAGCAGCGTATCTGGCGTCGTGTAGCTCTGGGCTCAGAAGTTGGTTTTCCCACTCAGCTGTACCGTTTTGAAAAGGGAGTTGAATGGGAAGATTTGCCAGAAGAAGAGCAGGATGGCCCGGAGATCCAGGACGGTTTCGTCATCAGTCCCTCGGAACTTGCGCAGCGCAAATACGATGCCAACCTCACATTTACCGAGTCTTTAACACCTTCCGTATACCCGACCTGGAAGGATCACTTTCGCTCGCGACCACGTATCCGCTTCAATGGCTGCTACATCTCCACAGTCAATTATGTTCGTACTGGACAGGCTTCGACCAACCAACCTACATGGGGAAGTCCTATCCACATCGTAACTTACTACCGCTACCTTCGTTTCTTCCGAGATGGCTCCCTTATTAGTCTTCTCACAACCGCTGAGCCCGCCGAGGTTGTTCACCACCTTACACGCGATGAACTCAGTACTCACCGTGGCGTCGCACAGCCCCATCTTCCATCTGCCGTGATGGCTCTTGCTCTTCGAGGCCGTTGGCGACTTTCCTCGACTGCTGATCTTGAAGAGCCCTTGGATGCAGACCGTCCTGTCCCCGCCGCTTCAGGTCCGCAAGATCGTGACCGCAATCCCGAGGGCGATGTTTTCATTGAGACTGAAGGCGTGGGGTCCAAGTACATGTACCGTATGGACCTCTCTATGCGAAGCGCCGGCAAGGGCTCACGCAACAATAAGCTCATCTGGCGCGGTTTCTACAGCTACAATAAATTGACGGATGATTGGGGTGAGTTTGGCCTGAAGAATGACAAACCCTTCTTCTTCAGCCGTGTTAAGAGCTATGGACTCGGGGAATAATATTACGCAATGGACGGATAGAATATACTAGTTTGAGAAATTAAGAAACATGTCGAAATGCGATTAGAAAGCCAACACACATGCCTCAAAGAGCCTCGTTCTCTGCCATGAATTGAGTGATCAACAGTTGAAGTTAAATAAATCACGACTCTTCAGTGTCTACATTTATACATTTCTCGAGATCATTGATACATAAGTTTGTGTTATACTAGATGCTCTAGTTGTGACACCCCAGTCTTCAACTGTTTTCTACATGTCTGGGGACATGCAATGTCTTCGTTTCCTGGTCTAATCACCTCCATCAATACCACGAAGATGCGATATAAATTACATCCTACTAGCTTTGTAATCAGACAGGAAACGCCTTCATCGCTTGCCAAGAACTCTGTTGTGCAAAGTAAAGAAAGAAATATCGTCTTGAGATGTGCCGCCACGGATGATATATCCATAGTACATGTGGTAACGCCAAATATCGAAGTGACAAAATGAATGTAAGATGGCTGTGTGTCGCAAAATCAAGCGAGTGTTGTCGCCGGGTATCAATTCGCAAGTACAACTTTGCGTGAAATAGATAGGAGATGTTTGAATCAAACGCTGGATCGTGTCGAAAGCCCCAATCCAAGATCGCTCATATGCCCACATTTACCGAATTCTCTTTCCATCCAAGAACTTGGGACTTTTGCCCTCATAATACTGATCTTGGTATGGGTTTTGGTACTGCATGGCCTTACGCGCCTCGTATTCTGCCTTCTCTTGCTCGTCCATACTAAACGCCTTCTTGAGCCACCCAAACGCGCTCTTCTTCTTCTTCAGCCGCTTGCCTCCGGCTTGAGTTGTGGCCCTGGAAGTTACAGTGGCAGCGTCATCATAGGTTGCTGTTGTGACATTGCTGAGAGTACTCATACCCCCCATCCGAGAGGGCTGATTGCGTTGATGGTTTGAGAAATATGCTGATGGGTGATATGGTGCGTCTCCCGGACCGGCGGTATGAGGTCGCTGCTGCAGAGGAGAGTGAGGCGATGCACGAACAGGGACACAGTTCCGCTGATATTCGGAGTAAGGTGAGACCATGATGGAAGGTTGATTTGGCACTGATGAGAAGTCTGCGTGAGAGCTGGCACGGGGTAATCGATGAGGCTGTTGAACTTCGAGACCGGAGCCATGAGAGTGGTTGGATGCTTGAGATCTTGTATCACGAGTCGCTGTGCTGGCAGGGGATTGGCGGCTCGGCTTTGCCTCTGCAAAATTCCGAGGAGGGATTCGGATAGATTCAGGGAGTGTCTTCTTGAGGGAGACACGCTGTCGCAGTGATGTCTTTTTTTGTAATCCCGTAGAGTCTTGCACAGATTGGGTGAGCGTTCGCCTCTGTGCCTGTTCTTCAGTTTGAGGAGGGGTTATATAAGTAGAGGGTATATTAGTTCGTCGATGTGTCTGTTCCTCAGCGTGAGACGAGGGGACATAAGTGGAAGGCGTGATCGTCCGCCTTTGTGTTTGCTCCTCAAAATAGGGCATGTGGGAGCTCATTGTTGCAGGAGAGGTAGTCTTGGGAGTATAGACCTTTGGTTGTAGGATATACAGAGGTCCATCGTCGAATCCGCTGTGCGCGTCACTATTAGACACCTTGTCTGCTTGATTCGCGTCACCTGCGATGGATGCCCTTGGGGTAGTTGCCCCTGAAGAAGGAGACGAGGCACTAAGGTTGTGCCCAGAGGATGAGGGCGATGCGCTTGAGCTGATATTCGGCCTGGGAGAAGAGGAAGATGCACTCAAATTTGGCGAGGGTTGGAAACTGGCCCGTTGGAATGTCGTGGGCGGTAGCAGTGGAGCACCTCCTGGTAAAGGGAAATCACTGAGAGTGCTGATCTCAGGGTCTTCGTCTTTCGAGGCAAAGGGGGCAAAGTGCGAATCTTGGCTATAAATACTTGCCACGGGCGTGGTAGATTTCGTAATGGATCTTGTTGAAGGAACGGAAGAGTTCTCTGAGTCTTCTGAATATACCTTGTTTGTCAGAAGAGTGAAGGGAGGTATTGATGCCTTTGATCATGTCAGCTCATTCATTAGCTAAGTTAGAATTTGACTCACCCATGTTTTACGGCTGACCTCACCAGCTGTTTTCTCCATCTCAGCCACTATAGTCATGAGTTTGATAACCAACCCATTCAGATCCTGTGCTTTGTTGTTTAAGTCGTCAAAAGTGCTGAGCCAGCCATCAGAGTTACCCTTCATAGCTCTGTAGATACCTTCTAGATCAGGATCCGAGTCTGGCCATTCGACATTCTTATGTTCATTGAGCCACTCCATGAAAGCCTCGCTAGAACGAATTCCGGCATCAATATCATCGTCCCATTGCTTCATGGCAGCGTTTGTTCTGGCCAGAATATGGTCGATCCTCTCATTTCCAGCGAGAATTTTAGCTCGAAACGTTCGGTCCTCAAGCATATTTTCGAAAGCCTTCCTGTTGGCCATAGGAAGTTGAAGAAGAGCAATACGTTCAGTGAGATCCTTGTGAGCCTGTGAGAAGTCTTCCAGCATCACCTCCAGAAACTCATCCACCTCATCAATATGTCCCTGGAGAATGGTAACGACCTGGCCATTGTCGGCCGCCAAACTGTTGAGCAATAGATATACGCCAAAGGTAATTTGCGAGATAAGTTTGTACATCTCGTGCTGCTGTTGGTCAGGCCGATATCGCCATGATGCGTCGAATGGCTCATCCTCTGCATCCTGTTCAAGCAGTCTCTCTCGGCGGCCCTTTGCATCCTGCTCTCTCAATTTGGGTTTCTTGGGTCCATCTGTCTCGCGCGTGACCTCGTCCAAGGATTCGGCAAAGGCATCTTGTAAAGATGGTATAGGATGTGTTGGAATGGACTGGTTGGGTTCCCTGTAAGATCTGTAGCTGTCGGACGAAAACCGGCGGTCGATCTCGGATCCTGAAACGTTATTTTCTGAAGCGTCGTGGCCATCATCGGAGGTTGGCACGAGAACAATTCGTAGCTCATTAGCGTTATATGTTAACGGCTGGAGCTTGCTGGTGGCCATGGTGGCGGTGCCACTGCCCGAAATAGACAGTTGTGACGAAGGCCTAATGGCCGAGGTCATCATGAAGGCGGCGGACGTAAGTGGTTGCGGTTGAGAAACAGTAAGTCTCTTAAACGCGTTTTGGTAAGCACAGCGGTGTGGAAACAGGAGGCGAATCACTGCTGAATAGTTCGGTACGGTTCGGATCGATAAATCGGCGAATATGCGCGCAAGATTGCGTAGTAAATTTGCGTGAGGTGTCGAGCGAACGAGTGGAAGTAGTCGGAGACAAAGGAGGGGGCCGGATCTATCGCATCATGAAAGCGCCGCCAAGAACCAGGATTCAAGCGGCAGAGAAAGCCATAGCACCAAGTGACAAATCGCAATAGTAGAGTTGAATCGGAAATGCAGGAATGACGATACAGCGGCAATTGGTTGAAGTGGTTAGGGTTGGACGTTGGAAGCTTAGTAGAGATCTGCGTGGGAGTGGGAGCTTGTGAAGAGGTCGCAGCTTTGGTCTGCAAAGGGGAGGATCATCAGCTGATCAGATCAGGGACTGGACCCAAGTTAGTTACGTTAGTTACAAGAGGCCACCCAGAAGCCAAGCGTAATTGTTGCTGTTGGCTGTCGAGGGGTTCGGGTTGACAATCCGGGGTAGCCGTACAATACGAGTCCACAAAAAGAGGTAATTAGGGATCCGCCGCAAGCGAGGATAGACGCTGTTACTGTTGGTCGCAGAATCGAATTCGGTCGGGTCAAATCAAAGATGGAAGAGAAAGAAATTTAGGCGAACAGGGTATCGTAATCGTTGTGTCTGATGTCTGATTCACTGGGCTGACAAGTTACCTGCTATTAGCTTTAGGGGCTTCGCCTCTTTCCTCTGTCTGATCCAGCAGCAGTGGAAGTAGTATTAATCAACCCAGGTCGGCAGGTCCTTCAGGTCTTTCTCTTCTCGAACCATGGACGCTAGGGCACCAACAAGCAGCCACCCATCAATAACGGGGCCGATGCCTCTTGGCGAACAGCGTGACCACTGATAACCGCTAAGTCTAGGTACCATCGCGCCCCCTGCTGATCCAACCGATGCCCCTGACGCCCCTGAACCTGACCCGCTGGCGCAGGGCTCCGGGTGGATTATGGATATTTTTGAAGTGAGAGGTTGCTGCTGAAAGATTTGCCGTCGGAATTTTGATTATCTCCGTGGAAGATATTTGCCCATTGTCCAATCATTCGCAGTCTTGAGGTTGGACAGAATCAATCCGTTGATTGCAGTGGCTAGTTCACGCGCAAGTGGAGGGCTGAATGACAAACTACAGGGAGCCCAGGACAAGCTCAAATTGTGCCTGGCTAACGTTGGTAGTGGCTAATGTTTATTGCCACACGATGAACACGAGATCCAGATCAAGCAGAGGGGGGGTACGCACTCATCATCGGTAGAAAGAACGTCAAAGCCTTGTATAAACAATACAGTACTACTGCGTGGTAGAGACAAGCCATGCATTAGATAGGCTTGATCAACGGAAATCGACTCGGCATCAGCCAAGAAAGCACAAGTGAATGTCGATCCATAGTTCTAGACCTGAACTTCCACCGTCCCTTACCAAGGATCTGGTTCTGGTTTGTTGGACCGGGCTTCAACGGCGGCTCTTGTGAAAAATAGTGGCTAATGAAAGAACAACAACAGGCCAATCATGTGCAAAGAGTAGCGTAAGACATCGAGACTGATATTCGCAGTTTCTCGCGCTTCGCCCTATCGACGAATGTCGCCATCTCGCCAAGCCCATCAGAGCTAGTTTCCTGTCTATCGATGACAAGCGCCCGAAGAAATTGCTCTTCTCCAAAGAATCAGGAGAATTGACCGCTTTGGATCAGAGAAACTGAAATACGCGGACAAGTTCAGTACTAAGTGTGTGAGTATCCTACCTAGTCTTCTTTTTTTGTCTTCCAAAGGCCCTTGCTCGTTTAAACTTATAACATTTGGCGTTGCGACACGATTTCGATTCGCCTGTTCTGGCCGATTTTAATTCAGGGGCACATACGGGTACGGATATCTGCTTAATACAGAAGCTCCATGTTCCATCACACGCTGCGCGGCCCCAGAGCCAATACCTTGGCCTTAGACTGGCATTGTATCCGTAATGCCACACGACTTGGCGGATCGATGGCTCTCAATGTCGTCTCACGTTCCGATCGTTATCGCCTTCGCATGGTCTCATCGTGACGAGGTGGCCACTAGCGTTGTAGGTCTGAGGAATGATGAAGGATCAACAGTCTCAGGCAAAAACATTAGTTTAAGCCTCCAGAGCAGGGTTCAGGGTGTCAGTCTGGCACCAGCGGGAGAAAGCGTTTGGGTTCTAGTTACAGCTGGCAAGGGTTAGAAATATTAGCGCTGGTATAAGCCCCAAAGTGTCTAAAATCTCTTCTAAATTTATATCAATTATTCTGACAGAGATTAAAACTGTAAGGTTATCGTAGGGTTCTAGTTTTCTTAAATATAGGTTTGTTGTGTATTTATTTAATATAAATTAAAATCTTGATGGTAAATCTCGATATCCCCAGGACCACTCTTTCACATTTATGACCCCTGAGATCTGTACCTTCGGGAATTACTGCTCGAGCTATCCACTCCATATCAAATGGGTGCCTAACAAGAGTCCATCCGTATCATTGACCGACATTCCTATCATGTATCTCGACAACTTAAAGTTCAGGGATTGACCCTCATGGGTCTTGTATCGAATACACAAGAGTAATTACCTCTAACCCACTATCATCATTTTGCCTGTCGGCAGTGTCAATAGAGTTCAGTAGCGAGCGCTATAGTGCGACTCGCTGTCAAAGGTCATGATCCCACGGGAGCTTCCGTCAATAAATCATTGACACGACAACGATCAGCCTCAGAAAGTGGATGTCTTTTTGCCCTACGCTCTGTGATGCAAACGCCACGGTAAACTTAATCTGGCATGGAAACGAAGCAATATGGATGTTGTATTTAGTGCGGTTTTCTCGTCTCCATCTTGTTACCAAACTACCTCCTTGAGCGAGGTAATGCTGGTGGGTACAACACCCTCTTCTTGATCTGCCCAGTCGCTTATTTTTGAGGCTTGGAATACCTTTAGCCTCACTGAGATATCATAGGTAATGAAGTATCAGCTATCTCAGCTAAGTAAAGCCTCTAACGCAGATAAGTTATGCTCATTAAATTCTATCTATTTAGAAGTAGTCCGCTAACAAGAAGATGGTATGCTATTTAGCATGTATTCCACCAGCATTACCTCGCTCAAGGAGATGTAGCCACAGAGCCGGAACCGCATCATCAACAAGACCACATGACTTGGGTAGTATGTGAAGCAGAAAGCTCTTGACCCAGTGTAGAAAATAGATAGGGGAAAGTCTTTTGAAGGCTACAGCGGATTGATGATTTAAGATGAGTACCATCTCAACAAATTACAGACCCGTGAAGCTATTCATGGCGATACTGCCCAATCAGGCAAAACGCCCAGCATGAGCCACTCCCTTCAAACTCAACCATCATCAGCCTCGAACCGAACCAAAAAATAATTGTCAGGGCCCGAACGCAGGGCCCTGTTGTTGAATTCCTCGTCAAAAACCGTCAATCGACCCTTTTCTACTCCAACATCAACACTAGTACCGACCATGGCTCCTCAGAACCCTTTCAGGTTCGGCCACGACCTCTGGGACCCGTCGAACCGTTTCGAGACGTCCTGGCTCTTGAGCCCCTGGCTTCTCTTCGTCGCCCGCGCGCTCATCAGCCTCTACGCATTTGTCACGCGTTTCTTCGTCATCGGCTGGACCTGCACGCACGAGGAGATCGGTGGTTGTAAGGCGGTTGGATGGTCGTTTAGCTATTTCACCATCTTGACCTACTGGGGCATCGCCTTCTACTTTGCTGTCGCGGCGCTGCACACCCTCACCTACGCCATCCGAGGCCGATCATTCCTCGATAGTCTTCCACGACCGCTGCAGGCGCTCCATTCGCTATACTACACCACCATCGTCACGTATCCTTTCCTCGTCACGATTGTATACTGGGTTGTCCTGTTCAAGGGGCCTTGGTTCCCCCGCCAGTTCGATGCCTGGAGCAACATCAGCCAACATGGCTTGAACAGTCTGTTTGCGCTTTTCGAAATCATCATCCCCCGGACGAACCCTCCCCAATGGGTGCACATGGTGTGGCTGATCTTCATCCTCGCGATGTATCTGGCCCTCGCATACCTCACCCACGCGACTCAGGGTTTCTACGTTTACAACTTTCTCGATTATCAAGATGTTGGTGGACGGGGCATTGTTGCAGGATACATTTTCGGTATCCTCGTCGGAATCATCATCATCTTTTGCCTCGTTTGGTGTCTTATCTGGGTCCGCCGATGGTTGACGGAGACAAAGCTTGGTATGGACGGCAAGTTTGCCAAGCAGCCTGTAAACACCAACGATATCGAGTTGAACTCTGGTAACAAGTATGCCATTGGAAACCATCCCGAGGCCCCTGTGAGGCACTACTAAGGATGTATGTTGGGAATAGCACCGTGTTGAATGGGAGGTTGCATTGGTCAGCAGGCATTTTCTGGTTTATCACCAATCCCTAAAGATACCACTAATATTAAATATGCAATTGCTTTAGTAGTTAATTATTAATGATTATTCAAAGACTCTTCCCATATGCAGCGTATCACATCACATTTTGGCACGCTGTTTATCACAGATTTCGAGTTGGATTTTCCTGTGGTTCATTCATTGCCATCCGAATGTTTCCCAGATGACACAGAGTTTCACGCAAAGGAGGCTGCAAGAAAGATCGCCACGAGATGTCGGGGGCAACTAGTGACCAAACCCTCTGATGATCAATAGTAAACTCAGGAGCTTGGGGTTTGAAACGCTGCGCGCATTCGCATATCCTCCTATGCTCCTGATAGTATCACAGTATATACACAATGCCCACTTATGAGAGGTGGGTTCCAAACCGCCATTTCCATTCCGTCTAGCATTTGACCAGAATTCCACGTCGTTTCTCTGACTCACGAATCTCAAACATGATCTGAATTCCTACAAACAGACAAGAGCAAGCCGTGACCATGAAAATGAAACCTGTTTACGTTAGTGATACTTTAACACAGAAGAGTGGGAATGGTTAAACACATACCTGACCAATCGTGCAATATGCTCTGAAGGATGGTTTGTAGTCCGTCCAACCCGACAGCAAAACCGACCAGGTTGGCAGAAATCATCATAAGCACGTTGCCCACACTTCCCACGCAGCATAGCATGCGATATGCTGTTGGCTGGTTCTCCCACTTGCTCTTTGGGAACAGGGCTGCAGCAGTCCATTCCGGTATCATGAACAGCACAATCAACCAGCCCCAGATCAGCAGACGGAGCTGGATGTCGTGCCACAGTGCCACGAATGTAAAGACCATAAGGAAGGTCACAATGGACCGCGCTGTGGTGCGCCAGTTGCGGAACGATGAACCACCCAGGGGGATATATATGTACCTGATCAGCCAGCGGTTGTACGAGCGGTGCCATCCTCGCCAGAAGAGCTGTGTGCTGTAATTGTTGCTGACACAGCGAACCATGTTCTCGGGCGGATCGATCCCATCCACCAAAGACCAAAGTCGGAACATTCGCCAAGGGATCAGAAGCTTGAGCCAAATGATATGAAGGTTCATGAACGATAGCATGGACAATTGCGCTGCTGTGTAAGAGCTCCAATCAGGCTTTCCCTTGCTGATTGCACCGACCCAGTCAAAGTGCAGGATTACCTCCATCGAGAGCAGCACCAAGAGAAAACGGATGCCGTAGCGAATAGTTCGGTTTGTCTCGATGCTAGCAGAGCGGTACTTGGACTGTGAGATGTAATCGTTGAAGGTGAGAATAGGACCAGTCAAGTAAAGGGGGGCATAGATGGCATATGCGACGTAGTTGCGGAAACTAAAGTCTCGGGGTTCTGCAGAGATGCTCACGCGATCTCTCTCCGAAAGGTTTGCCGGATCCAGTTGCTTCTTCTTTAAGCATCAGAGCATGATCAGAAAAGATTCTTAACTATGAAAGCGATATGCTGACTTACCTCGAGCGCATTGGAGTTTCCGCGATCGATACTCCAGTAGTAGTCCAAGTTAAAGCTAACAAGGCGCAGAATGGTGATGTTGAAGAGAACCTCCCATCTTGCCAAAATACCTTCAAATGTGCCATCTATCCTAGCTCCAAAGTTCATCAAATCCGAGTTAAGTAATCTCATCTTGTTCTTATACAAGCCCATCACTGGAGGTGAAATGTAGCTGAACAAAACTCGGAACCTCCATCCTTCTGTTAATTCGTTGGCAAACAAGATTACAATGTTGAAGATCCATGTAGCAGCTGGAACGTATCGCCGTGGAAGCTTGGTGGCTAGTTGGTAGTTGGTCCAAAGGATAAAGAAGATCTTGAACGCCGAAAGTCCATGGAGGGCGAACAGGAAGATGAATGCAAATAGGAAATCGAAGGATGCTCGTTGATCCAATCGGCTGCGGCCTCCCTGACTTCTCTCAGGCAATGGGTTGTATTTGTTCCAGGCCTTTCTAAGAAGTGGGTGGAAGAGTAGAAGGGAGCCCATATAAGGCATGTTTTCGCGGAAGGTACCGTATTGCGAATCGGAAACATCGATTTGGCGTCCGGGGATCCAGCCTGGAGACAGCCATTTCTTGAATTTGGGGTATCGAGGGTCAGATTCTGGGTTCTGTCAGCTCTTGGATTGTGCTATAGGCTAACGGAAGCAGTCTACCTTGTGAGACATCGTATGTGATCCAGAACATAGCTGGAATTGCAAAGGCAACGACTACGAAGTACAGGTAGAACTCGGGAGTATTCCATTTCGACGGTTGCGCTCGGCTTCGCTCTTTGGCGGGGGAGTCCTTCTTTATACTGGGATCCTGTCGCGCCTCGATGACGTTTTGGTAGGGAGTAGAAGCAGACGTGGTGAAGCGGGTGTCGAGGGTGTCATGGTCGTAAAGCTGGTTCAAAAAAGCTAAAGGACCCATGATGGTGGCGGTTCGGGGGTCAATGCGACGGACTTTTAGCTCATGGCGGGAGGGAAAGGAGGAACAATTGAGATTCAACAAGAAGAGAAAGTAAATGTGAGAAAGTGAGCGTAGGGAAAGACACGTCAAGACTGTTTGTAAGGAAAATAGGGATGTCGTGGCCTTCGTGGGGTGAGATGGAGCTTAGGTGGTGTTGAGAAAAAGGGACCCCGATCCGAGGCACGGGCTAAAAGTGGGCTGGCTTGGCGTCAGGGGAAGCCCCTGAAAAAGGTGAAATAGAGAGACTATTACTCGTTGGCATGAAGCGGTACTGCATTCCATGAGATTTGAATCTATATGTCAATTATTTCTACAACAAATTGCCATCTCTTTTATCTAATTTTCGGATACCGTCATTCGAATTGCATGAGACCTTGCTTCTTTTACTAAGCCTGAACGTCTAAATTGTGGTTGTAACTGTTCGCAGGCTTAGGGTAAGCCAGCTGGGAGCACTACAACGTCACTTCAATATTGGTATACTGCAAAGAATTGGCAATCGAGCATTATGATTAGTTTAGTCCGATTATCAGCCGGCCTTATATCTAGTGTTGCAATTTGCTCGTTCGTATTACGTGTGTAATACTTGACACATACGTCCACAGGTTATGGAAAGGATCCGAGATGATCACCAACAATTGCCAAAGTTCTTCCATGTTTCGATCATGACTTAGTTGTTATAGAGACGTGAGTAATGGTCGATCTTGTCTTGCACACGTACTCCATGTTACTCAATTTGCGGTGCCGCTGGGCACGAAACCAAACCACTCGTCTTCCTTGAAGTAGAAAAGCAAACTGTTTCCTCTATACTTCGATGATCTCCACAGGCGTTGAAACCTGTTCCGAATTCAATATGGGGAACATTGGTAGAGGCAAATGATCTATGGCTATTCATCTTCAGGTTTTGGTAACATTCCCTGACGTCAGCTGCACATACTGATACCAAAACATATTCGTCCACCTGGACGACAGACATCAGCGACAGACAGGAAATGTTACATAACATGTTCTGGTATCAGTTGGCCAACTCAGGAGGTCAAAGTTTGCTGGATAAAACCAAACATTCGCAAAATTCTATCCCGTTTATGTACCGACTGGCAAACTCCAATACTTTGCAACTCATCATGAGACTGAGTATTTGAGTGAGTAGGACAGTCCATGTAGACTTCAACACATAAGGGCCATGCTGGGAATGAAAACCCCCCTCAAAACAAATCCAAACCTTTATCAAATCAAACAACCTCAACTTGGAACACTTTACCAATAACCAAGACCCAAAATTTCTTAACAGCAAACACACCAAAACACACCCCAAGTCAAATCTAGGCAGAATGTGCAAGTGGGATGTCTTTCAGTTCAAATGCGACTGCGTGACTGTGCTGCTCAAGGAGCATTGTCACCAACACCGTCTCAAGCGGACTGCCAACTGCAGCGAGATTCAACAACTCCGAGAAGAATGGTTCTATCCTCAAGATAGAGTCTGTGGTAATTGCAAGGGGAAGGAAGAGCAGTGTGTTAATGGGCCACTTCTTAAGTGGCCTGATATTCAAAAGAAGATTTACGATTGTACCAAGGATCTGGCTAATAAGGGGTCGTTCCCAAAGGAATTGTAATAAGCGGGCAGATGTTGCACAGAGATATGATATTTGAACTTCTCAAGTTCTTGTTATTGGATTTTGGGTAGAAAGACCGGGCCTTGTCTGTGCCATATCGGCGTGGCTTCTGATATTGATATCCTTATCCTGGCCGCTTAATCGAGACAATATATTTACTCAGAGGTTATCGCATGACGACTTTCGAACGGGCAATTTCTTAAACCGGAGACGCCCTTAGTTTCTTGCGTATTTCCTCAGTGATACTCTGCATCGCCTTGACCAAAGGCATGACATCTCTGTTTCCCCGACATAGTAAGGTCGACGTATTGCTTAATGATTCAAGTGCTTTGATATCTGACATATATAAGCGCGGATCCTCGGCACGCAATATGGTATTGGCTAGGTAGGCAAATGCGACGAAGCATCTGTATGCGCCAAACAATGCTGTCATTGTCACTCCATAGGGATATATCACCAATAACCGATTGAGAGCGGCAATAAGATGTCGGGCTGCATCCTCAACAATAGGAGAATCTGGAATGTCTAAGTCTGTTGTAGGTGGCCGGGGGGAGTTTGAGTCGAGTAGTGCCATCTTGCGGAACATGTAGATGATGGAGGTGTAGCCAGTCAATATGACATCAGCCACTACCCAGATATCCTGCTCATTGTCTTGAGCAGTCTCCAACCATTCAACCTGTCACTGAGTTAGTCTATAACCTTTTGGTACCCTCGAGTGTCTCACTAGTTGCCACTCAGTGAAGATCTGCTGCATCTCGCGACAGAGGTCCTCCGTCTTGCCCACAATCTCAGGCTTGGTGGAATTGTCGGGATCATCCAACATGGCAAAGAACCGCGCGATGATAAGACTGACCCGCGAGCTCGCTAGGAATGCTACCGTCTGCATGCCTTGTGGTACAGGCTCTGAATTGGGATCCAACCACGGCAGGTTGACCTTCCATATGTTGTTGGTGATGACCGGGGGTGTATTGAGGATAAGTCGGTAGAAGAGATCAATTTGTATGACTTCCCAAAAGCCTCTTCTTTCTTCGTCACACTTGGCTTCACTAAAGAAAGTGTCATCTTCGTCTGAGTCTAGTTTGTGAAGATTGAGATCTTGACAATACTGGCATGCATATTTAAATGTCCGCCAGGCAAGATCATAGTCAAAGAGTTCAGCGGCCATACGACTCTATGTTATGAGATTAGGAAGTATAAATAATTGACTCTGAAAGAAGACTTACAGTGAAGAGGGCGGCGATCAGATCTGTCATAGTACCTGATGCTTCTCGTTCCCAACTTGGCAACACTCGGAGACACGCGAGGTAACTCGAATTCATGTAAACAAGACCGTCGGTTGAGGTGATGTTGCTGGCCTTGAGACAACATCCGTGGTATATGACGCTGTAGTATATAACAAGAATGACGGGATCGATACGGACGTGTGGCAGATTGATGATATCGGGAAGCATTTCGATGGTGCGCTTCTCAACCAAGCTGATGAACATGCAGGCAGGCATATGTTTAAAGAAATCTCGAGAGTCAGTTAATACAGAAAAATTGGGAGGCAGAGGTACACACTTGCAACCCAGGTCCTGGCCAAGTCTGTGGGAATGTCTATTGGGCTCGTAACAGCGGTGGTACCAAACGTCCTTTTCCTCAATTCCTGGACATGATCGACCGCATCATTTAAAACGGTCATGGCGTCTATCTCACGAATGGGGTTGCGTGACGCCGATGCGCCGGACTCATGACTGTTGGTAGTGAAAGCAACGGGCGACGATGAGACTTCCGAGCCATCGCCAGAGGGCGTCGGTATAGATCGGCCATTGGTCGAGGACGACCCAACTACCCCCTGTGCTTCGAGCCGCTGCAAACGATCAAGGATAGTAGACAGAGCATTATTGGAGTCATCTGCCGAGCTGAGATGTATCAGTCAATTGCCGGTCCTCAATGCCACCTGGCTACTCACAGAGCTGGATCGATCAACGGGCGCGCAGATCTCCTCTTGGCCCTGACCGGATACACGCATCCCAGATCCTGAGTCTTGCACCGACCGCACTGCGGCATAACACGATTGCAGCGGACTTTACGTTCTTTGCATCTCGAGCACTTTGACTTATTAGAAGGACGAGTTTTGATTAAGTGGGGATGATGAAGCTCACTGAGAGACGATTGACTTGATCTGAGCCCGTTGGATTAGAGCTAGACATGGCGTCGGTGGGTTTTGCTGCAAAGAATAGTCCGAGGAAGCTCTTGTAGTAGCAGCAATGGCAATGTGAGACTGAGATCGGAGATTCGGCCTTATCTGCCCCCGCAGTCGGTAGGTAAAATTAAGCTACGAGGAGAACAATACGACGCCCAAAGCCCCTGTCAAGCCACACGGCTGATTGAAAAGTGAAAGAATGGGACTGTGATGGAGTTGGTCTGTCTAGGTTTAGGGAGATGATTCGACGAGGGGACAAAGAGCCATGAACTGGGGGACGCCGTTTAAGGTTGGAGTTACCAATTATGGTAATTTTACGAGCGGCTTGGCACCCAGAGAGTCCGAAAGTCCGACCTGGAGTGTAAATCATAGCCTGGAGATTCGGGGCTTGAAAGTCCGAATGCCCTCATTGATCCACTTCACTTTGTTAGAGTCAGTGTGGGAATGTTGAGGCAACATGGGTCTCTGCCAGATATATATTCATTATTTTTTTCTTGATCCTTTTCATCCGAGTACATGGAGATTCCGATCATAAGCTTTAAGCCTCTCGTAGTGAGGCAGTCTGTGCTTCAAAGTCCATACTAATGCTACCTGGAGGCCTTCCGCCTACACCCATTTATTCTACTCTAGATTTTTATTTATTTTCATATCCAGACAATTGGGCATGAATATTGTGTAGCCGGAGGACTGGAAAAGATCACCCACAATGGCCTCCAGCTCTCAAGTCCCAGGAGCTGGTGTCCCCAAACCCAAGCCATTCTACAGCAACGACATGGGCTCGACATGTTCCACGAACGTCTACACCGAAAAGAACACCGAAGTCCCCATGAGCGAATACGAAGAGTATCTACATAACGAAGAGGTAGTTCAACTTGCGCGAGAACTCACAAGACGATCAAGTGCAGCACCCGGAACTCTCTTCCCGCAAGCAAATGGGCCATTGAACCCCAGCAGCCCAAGTTTCAACGCGAAAAAATGGGCAAAGGCATTCTACAGCCTACGAACTGACACTTCTGAGGGAAACCCGCCAAGGACAACTGGTGTGGCGTTTAGGAACTTGAACGTGTTTGGCTTCGGCTCAGATACTGACTTCCAGAAGAGTGTCGGCAACATCTTTCTCGAGGCTGGAAGCATGATCAAGAAGCTTCTACACGACAAGCAAAGACGGGTTGATATATTGCAGAACTTGGAGGGTGTCGTTCATAGCGGGGAAATGCTGGCGGTGCTTGGCCCTCCAGGTTCAGGCTGTTCAACATTTCTCAAGACAATTGCTGGAGACACACATGGCTTCCACATTGACAACGACTCCGAGATCAACTACTCCGGAATACGACCTGAAGAAATGAGAACCGCCTTTCGCGGCGAGGCGATCTATACTGCCGAAGTTGATCATCATTTTGCCCATCTTACAGTGGGCGATACTCTTTATTTCGCTGCGCGCGCCCGTTGTCCGAAGAACATTCCCGAGGGCATCAGTCGACACGAGTATGCAGAGCATCTAAGAGACGTCACAATGGCCATGTTCGGTATATCCCACACCAAAAATACCCGTGTTGGAGACGACTTTGTTAGAGGTGTCAGCGGAGGCGAGAGGAAACGTGTTACCATCGCCGAAGCAGCCCTGAGCTATTCACCTCTTCAATGTTGGGATAATAGCACGAGAGGCCTCGATAGTGCTAATGCGCTCGAATTTTGCCGTACCTTGAGGACGCAAGCTGATGTCATGGGGTGTACCTCTGCTGTTGCTATCTACCAGGCGTCCCAAGATGCCTACGATGTAAGTCTCGAAGAACATTGTGGTAGACTGTGACTGACCGTGATTTAGGTGTTCGATAAGGTTCTCGTATTGTACCAGGGAAGACAGATCTTCTTTGGTAAAACATCCGATGCAAAGGCCTATTTTGAAGGTCTGGGATTTGTCTGCCCGGAGCAGCAAACTACAGCTGACTTCTTGACCTCGATGACAAGTCACCAGGAACGCATCGTCCGGCATGGATATGAAGGGAAAGCTCCCCGATCGCCCGACGAGTTCGCCCAAGCTTGGAAGAACAGTCTACATCGACAAGAGTTGCTCATCGAAATGGACAACTACCTAGAGCGACATCCATTTGGTGGTGAACATTACGAAAAGTTCGTCGACTCCAGGAAACGAGATCAATCCAAGTCCCAGCGCATCAAATCACCCTTCACTCTATCGTACATGGAGCAGATGCGACTCACCCTAGGCAGAAGCTGGGTGATGCTCAAGGCCGATCCTAGCGTAACCGTCACTCTCCTACTGTGCAACCTTGTCGAGTCTCTTGTCATCGGAAGTATCTTTTACCAATTGCCGGAAGACACAGGCGCATTTCTCAAGCGCGGGCTATTCATCTTCTTCATCTTGCTAATGAACGCGTACAATAACATCTTGGAGATCATGACCCTCTACGCGAAAAGAAACATTGTCGAAAAACATGCACGCTATGCTCTGTATCACCCGAGCGCCGAGGCCCTTTCGTCTATGGTGGTTGATCTGCCATACAAGATCTTCAACACGATAATGATGAATACTACAATGTATTTTATGGGCAATCTGCGACAGGACGCCGGTCATTTCTTCTTCTTCCTCTTGGTTTCCTTTTCCACGACGTTGAGCTTCTCAATGATGTTCCGTCTTATTGCGTCTCTGACCAAAACGATCGCTGCGGCACTGGCTCGTGCATCTATCATGTTGCTCGTCATTGCTCTCTATACCGGCTATGCGATTCCACCGCAGTATATGCCCGTTTGGTTAGGATGGATACGATGGATTAACCCGACTTACTATGGCCTTGAGAGTCTCTTCATCAACGAATTCGGCGGTCGGAGGTATCCCTGTACGAACTTTGTGCCTAGCGGACCTGGATACGCAGACATTGCATCGTCTTCGCAGGCTTGTGCAATTCAAGGCTCAGTGCCAGGAGAGAGTTTTGTTCGAGGATCAGCGTATCTTGAATCTGCCTATGGATACGCTGATTCACACAAATGGCGCGATTTCGCCGTTGTCATTGCTTTTACTGTTCTCTTCATGGGTCTGCACTTGCTGGCCACCGAGACAATCGCGTCTGAACGTTCCAAGGGTGAGGTCCTGGTCTTTACTCGCAAGGAGATCAAGAAACATGCTGGAAAGGCTGTAAAAGATGAAGAAACGGGTATCACTGGCGGCACCCAGCTCGGTGACGGAAATGACAACAACGAGGTAACGGATGTGGAAGAGCAGACTTCGGTGTTCCATTGGAAGAACGTCTGCTACGATGTCAAGATCAAGGGTGACACGCGTCGAATCTTGGATCATGTTGACGGTTGGGTCAAGCCCGGGACTCTGACTGCGCTGATGGTGAGTATTGAGACATAATGAGGCCAAAGACATGCTAACGCTGCGCAATAGGGAGCATCGGGCGCTGGTAAAACTACATTGCTGGACGTCCTCGCGAGTCGAGTCACCATGGGTGTGGTAACAGGACAAATGCTTGTAGACGGAAAGCTACGTGACGAATCTTTCCAGAGAAAAACAGGCTATGTTCAGCAGCAGGATCTTCATGTTCACACACAAACTGTCCGCGAAGCCCTCAACTTCAGTGCCCTTCTTCGACAACCAGCCAGATACAGCCGCCAGGAGAAGTTAGACTACGTGGACACCGTCATTAGTCTCCTTGACATGCAGGAGTACTCCGATGCTATTATCGGTGTACCAGGTGAAGGCCTCAACGTGGAGCAGCGGAAGAGACTTACCATCGGCGTTGAATTGGCTGCGCGACCGCAATTGTTGCTATTCCTCGACGAACCGACATCTGGACTCGACAGCCAGACGTCTTGGTCTATCTGTAACTTGATGCAAAAACTTACCGACAATGGTCAGGCTGTTCTCTGCACCATCCACCAGCCTTCTGCGATGCTTTTCCAACGCTTCGATCGTCTCCTTCTGTTATCTCGCGGCAAGACCATATACTTTGGTGACATTGGCAGAAACTCAAATGTTTTGGTTGACTATTTTGTTCGCAACGGAGGACCAAAGTGCCCACCTGGTGTCAACCCTGCTGAGTACATGCTTGAAGTTATAGGAGCGGCTCCTGGAGCCCACACGGATGTCGACTGGCCCGAGGTCTGGAGAAGCTCCCCCGAACACGAGCGTGTCCAGCAAGAGCTTGGACAATTAACAGTGACTGGTGACTCTTACACTGATCAGAGCGATGCTGGTGATGGGACTGCGTATAATGAGTTTGCTGCTACATCATATATGCAGTACACGCAGGTGACGAAGCGGTTGTTCCAGCAGTACTGGCGAAGCCCTGGATACATCTACTCAAAGGCCATCCTGTCCGCCGGCGCAGTAAGTTCACCTTGATATGTATCTAAACATGCATGCTAACTCTGACAGTCACTTTTCATCGGCTTGTCATTCTTCAACGGCCAAAACACCGAAAGAGGTCTTCAGAACCAGATATTCGGCGTTCTCGTCTTCCTTACCATCTTCACCCAGGTCGTCCAGCAAATGCTTCCCGATTACGTGGCCCAGCGCACAATGTACGAGGCGCGCGAGAGGCCATCCAAGACATACTCTTGGAAGGCATTTATGGTTTCGACAATTCTGGTGGAAGCGGCGTGGAACACGGTAGGTTGTATTCCCTGTAAAGTCTTGCGACTCAAGTGCTGATATCAAGTAGCTCATGGCTGTGCTCTCGTTTGTTTGCTGGTATTTCCCCACTGGGCTTTATCGCAATGGCTACGCGACAGATGCGACGAACTCTCGCAATGCTACTGTATTTCTTTTCGTATGGATGTTTTTTATGTTTACAAGCACGTTTGCGCACATGATCATTGCTGGCTTCGATACAGCTGAAGTAGCGGGCGGGCTTGTCACTCTGATCATGATCATGATGTTCTCTTTCTGCGGGTAAGTTACTTCCCTGCCATAAAACAGCCGTCGCTAACTCTGCTTGACAGTATCCTCGCATCTCCAGAAGAACTACCCGGCTTCTGGATCTTCATGTACCGCGCCTCACCCTTCACATACGTCGTCGAGGGCCTTATGGGGACATCAATGGCCAATGCAGACGCCGGCTGCGCTGCGAACGAGCTGATCAGCTTCGACGCCCCCAACGGGACGAGCTGCGGCGAATATATGAAGTCGTATTTATCCGACGTGGGCGGATACATCGTCGATTCTACGGCGACGGCGTGTCAGTACTGCACCATCTCGGACACCAACACCTTCCTGGAGAGTAAGAGCATGAGCTTCGATAATCGCTGGAGGAATTTCGGGCTTCTTTGGGTTTACTGCGTGTTTAACATTGCGGCGGCGTTTGGGATCTATTGGTTGGTTCGCGTGCCGAAGAATAAGAAGGCCAAAAAGGAGTAGACGGGGAGGACGCGGTATTGTATTGTACAAACAGATGATGATGAGATGCATAATTAGAGGCTACTTTTATTAGACATAGACATACACGGGTGCAATCCCTCTCAGGTGGGCTTGAGACCCTTTCATCAATCACAATATTGGACTTTCATCAGTATCGCACTTTCATGTCATTGAACACACGTGGCACATCAGTTTTTCCTTCTTTGCCTGAAAGTCTCTCCAGTATCACGCCCAAACACCCTCCTTTTTAAGGTATCGCCAAGCATTTACATTTTCGCCACGTCTACTGATAAGACTGAGACAACACAGACGATCAATTTAGTTGCCACGGCCATGGTATCGCATTCACCAACAATCGAGATCACATCGACCAAGCAAACAAAGTACTGGAAGCACACTTGGATCCAAACATGTGCCACATAATGCTGATCAAAGGCTAATCTAGAACATGGTAGCCACGGCAGAGAAACGTACCACACCCACACCCTCACATATTGCCTTTGTCTGCGTGTTACAGTTTGGTGTACTGACCCAGCGCTACGGGCTCATCTTAACCGTCAACTTGTACCCCCAAGTTTCGAACACCTAACAGCGGCTGTGCATGTGGGATAACTGCCTCACGTTTAATGTAGACGTCACTTGTCTTTGTTCCTGTGGCACTACTGGTGCTCTAGTCTAATCGAGCCAAGACATACTCCACCAAGCGGCCCTGGGCCTGGAATCCTCGTGGGAGAGGCTCACCCACGTCCGGGGAAGCTCTTAGTCAACTAATTACCAGGTGGGCCTAATGATGCTATCTCAAAGCTAGCGCAAGCGCTTCGGGCGTCAAGCTTAATACGGGGGATTCTGCTACTTCAGCATAGACCATGTCGCTTCGCCAGGCTGAGCAATGGAGGTTTCTCGGGATGAGAGCACGGCATGGCGTTCACTAAGCCTCCCGTCGATATGCGTTTAATTTCGCTCCAAGATAAGCCCGAGATACTGGGTTTCCCACCCAGGCTATCTACTATGTAAAATGATATCGGAGCAATCTTGAGGTGTAGAAGTGGTCGCAACACAGGCCAACGAGTGCAGTATGTCGACGCTGTCAAAACCCCGGGCCCATTCACGAACCCAAGCCCGTATAAACCTTACTTCAAACTTCCCTGAACCCCAATAAGAAAGACGGAGAAGTCACGGAATTTCCCTCGGTTCAGGGACCGATATGGACCGGAAACGGTACCGAGCTACGTATACGTCGCGGATAGTATCACCACTCGATGACCTGCAAGGTACCTCTGCGCCCGTTGAGCCAAAAGAGGCTGAATTGTGTAATTAGATATGTGCGGTGTCTATAACATGTCATTGGCTTCCAGACGCCCAGTACCTAACGTCTGTAAGCCGCCCGCATAAGCCGGAAGGTCGTGACAGCTCCCACAGCATCACATCGGGGTAATTTGATTGCGGCGCAGTCCGGGACCGGATTCTTTCCCGATCATGTGACTGGAAATGGTGAAAGAGTGTTTAATACTTGATAATTTCGCGATACTATGTAATTGACAGCTGTGTTTAAAGTCTCTGGTAGTTGTATCTGGTCTTCGAACATGCTGCTCTTCATCCCTTTGTTCTCTGAAGTGTCAACATTATCAGAGTGAGCTCCAGTTGGCATCCATGAAGATTAAGGACAACTATACATACAGTACGTGCCACGCCCTTTTACCTTGATATGACAGGAACACAATATCTTGTCTTCAGAATGAACATGTGTATCATTTCAGCACATATAATTGCTGTGGCCGTCTTGATTTGCTATCATTTTAAACGCAGCTTATCTGTGACGGACCGAATAGACCGTTTAAACTTGCACAGTTCACGAAAACTAGATAGGATTATGAGGTACCGAGAAGGGGATAAAGGACCTATACATTTTATGTTGCTTGCAGATTCTAAATTCCTAAACAGCTAAAAACTGTCTGAACTTTAGAATGCAGTGCTTGTGAGAAATCCGAGATTGTTGAAGCAAGCAATACCCAGATCGATATCGTAGTCTTGAGCATGCCTGTGAGAACATGCTCCCTGAAACTATTCCATGTACTATTTGGAATCATTGTTCTCTAATATTCATGCAACATATTGCTTTTTCATTGTCTAGAACCAGTCGATAATTTCAACTACACCAACTTATTGCAGGACCACAATTAGGATATTCAGCATTGAAAGTCGCAGTATTGTGGTCAATGCTTTGCCTAGCACCGAAACCAAGCCCGCTTATAGTTGCCGACCCTCTGAACATGCTTCGTGGGCCCGTAAACGATAGCTCTTGTGCTATACTTCTTAGAGCCGTAGCGGGTAGAGCAACTTGGTCATTCTGCGCTATCTAGTGGTTCGCCGCGATCGACAAAGCTAATTGGCTTGGGCGACGGCACGAGCTTCAAATTACCTTTGAACCGCTCGGATAATTGCTCTGATTAGAGTCGGGGGGTTTTCCAATGTCGCCACGATCGATAAATCAAATTCATGGTTGTCGGCGTTGCTTGGCGTAGAATCCGAACAATTGCGGAGTCTGTTGATTGGTGGCTAGCGCATGTGCCTCCCACGAGGCCAGAGCCTTCTATTACGTAGATGGAGGGTTCGATTGAAGATAATTGGAGTTGCTTTGGAGAATGGGGGGCTTGTGATGGCTGCAAGAGGTGGAGATGCCGTGAGGAGCTGAGATGCGAGGGGTCGATACTTCGAGAGACTATCTCAAGGTACAGGGATCGGCATCGGGTCCCGGACTCGAAGGGAGGATACAGAGCCTGAAAGCCTAGAGCCTAGAGCCTAGAGGCCTGTTAGGGGCAGATAAGAGACAGATTGTGTATCTACGATAGGGCTAATTGATAAATGTTATCTATATACGGAGATGCGTTTATCTAGATGGGAAAAATACACATGTTATCTGTAAACAGGTCGTAATCTAGATTACACGTCCTTCTCGACAACAAATTGGCATAATGAACTGCCCAAATTCGTCCGTGGAGGTTTACGTAGCCCAAAGCTTCCCCTCCTCACCCGTCACATGCGCAACAGCCCAAGCCTCACAGATTATGTACAGCTACAACTGGGACCAACTGCCAGAACTCCAACTTCTCCAGATCTCCAGATCTATCGTGGCCCAGGCCCTCGGCTAACCCACTCCTGGGCAGAGTTTCCGTTATCGTAGTCCATAAACAACCTGCGAGATGACACAGTACAAAGAGACTTGTGCGTGATTTTGATCTGCCTGGGACCAGTCACGTCACTGGGAGATACACCATCATTCCTTGTCTGCAGGCACTAATCCAGTGCTGCAGGGCACTACCGTGTTGAGAGACAGGCCTTCCCCAGACTGTTTTAGTAGAATGTGGCCTAGTTTCTCGGACCCACCGAGCTACCCACGAGCTTTCCCCGTGCTGGGTCCTTCCCAAGCAACGGGTAAGGGAAGGGAAGGGAAAGACCCTCACGGTCCTCTCACAGAGAGCCCAAACCCAAAGCTGGGAGACCATGACCATTCTTGGCCTAACACAATCAAGACGGCAAGGGCCTCGACCATTCAATCGAACCGGGCGTTGCAAACCGTCCAATACGGGCTCGTCTTATAGATAAGCGTACGACCTAACAAGCTAACAACACCATGCGCGTACTATGTGCGACCCCAGCAAGACGCGGCGCTGCCCTCTCTGTCTCTGTATCTCCGTTCTTCCCTATTGTCAAGTCTATATAACTGGGCTTGCTTCCTCCTCTCTACGGACTTCTTCTCTCGTTAGACCCTCGTCTCCGACATCTTCATCTCCCCTCTATACCCCCTCTCAACAGCTACCTCATTTTGGAAGGGTCTACCCTCATTCACAATGATCTCAGACGACGAGAAGAGACGCGAGTCTGGCGGCAAGGCCAGCGCCGTCGCCGGCGATACCTCCAGCCTCCAATTCACAGACGACAATGGCATGGGCCACCTCCACCGACGCCTGAACAATCGTCAGATCCAGCTCATCGCCGCTGGTGGCTCTATCGGAACAGCCCTCTTCATCTCCATCGGTGGTGGTCTTGCCAAAGGCGGCCCCGGTAGTCTCTTCATCGCTTTCACTCTATACTCCTTCGTCCTCGCCCTGGTCAACAACTCGATCGCTGAGATGAACACATACATGCCTATCGCAGGTGGCTTCGTTCGTCTTGCTGGATACTGGGTAGATGATGCATTAGGCTTTGTTGCTGGCTGGAACTTCTTCCTCTACGAGGCCCTCATCATCCCCTTTGAGATCACTGCCTTGACCTCTGTTATCTCCTTCTGGAATGCTGATGCACTCAATCCCGGCCCAACCGCTGGTATCTGTATCGCGGTCACTGTATGCTACGGGTAAGTTCATCTCGCCTCTAACAAACAGTCCTATCTTTACTAACCATTGCTTAGTCTCCTCAACGTCCTCGCCGTGCGCTTCTATGGTGAATCCGAGTTCTGGCTCTCAGGCGGAAAGCTCATTCTGATCTTCCTCCTCTTTGCTTTTACCTTTGTCACCATGGTCGGTGGAAACCCCCAGCACGACGCATATGGCTTTAGATACTGGTCGAACCCCGGCTCCTTCGCAGAATACCTCAGCACAGGTACTAAGGGCCGGTTTGAAGGCTTCCTGGCTGCCCTCTTTACCGCTTCTTTCACTGTTGTCGGTCCCGAGTATATCTCCATGGTCTCAGCCGAAGCCCAGCGCCCATCACACACCATTAAGAGCGCCTTCAAGACGGTTTACTACCGATTCCTGGTCTTCTTCAGCGTTGGTGCTTTGGCTGTTGGCATCGTTTGTGCTTATAACGACCCTAAGCTCTACGACATCTACTTTGGTGCTGGTGGCACTGGCAATGCGGCCTCTTCCCCCTATGTCATTGCAATGACCAACCTCGGCGTCAAGGGTCTACCTCACCTGGTTAACTTTCTCATTCTCACGTCTATTTTCTCCGCCGGTAACACATACACCTACTGTGCCTCCCGAACCCTCTACTCCTTGGCTTTGGAAGGCCGCGCCCCTGCAGTTCTACGTTACTGCAATAAGGCTGGTATCCCTATTTACTGCTTCTGCGTTACCATGTTGTTCCCCTTCTTGGCCCTTCTCCAGGTTGCCAACGGCTCTGCTAAGGTTCTCGGTTGGCTAGTCAGCATCGTCACTGGCGGTGGTTTGATCACCTTTGTCATCATGAACATCACATTCATCAACTACCACAAAGCCTGCGTTGCCCAGGGCGTCAACCGCAAGACCGAGCGCCCCTACTATGGCTACTTCCAGCCTTATGGTGCCTACATTGCCCTGGTCATCCAGTCGGTCATTCTTCTTACATACGGCTACTATGCTTTCCGCCCCAAGTTCGACGTCGAAGTCTTCTTCCAGAACTACTCCATGCAGATCCTTGCTGTTATCCTCTTTGTTGGGTGGAAGTTCGGCAAGAAGACAAAGTACATTCGACCCCACGAGGTTGACCTTGTCTGGGAGCGACCACAGATTGAGGCGTACGAGGCCACCTTCACTGAGCCACCTGTTGGATTCTGGACTGAGATGGGCCAATTGGTGATGCCTTGTTTCTTCCGTAAGACTAAGAAGACTTCACAAGTATAGATTTTTGTTTATATCTGCCAACGGATATACCTGAGCTAGTACATAACTAGATGATCTTTGCGAATAGTCTAATTTATACTGTTAACATCACCTTTTCTCCTGTGTGTGTCTGCTGATGCTCTGTGATGTTGTCATGTGTGTCCATGGCCATGACGTGAATTCTGGACAGAAAACCCTGTATACATACCTCGAACTTCGAGCCTTTGCATAGGCACTTTGCAACTTGAAACAATATCTTGTATGGTTGACGGTTTCACGCAGAATGGGACGCTATTTGAACACGGAGAACGCAAACACTTCAGTGATGAATGAATAGTTTTATCGTGATAACTTGGATTTCCCATCATGTCTAGTCTCAGCTTTGGCCAAGGCGTTCCGTCTTTCGCCTTAATAATCACGCCCCCTTGAACAGCCCGTTCAGAAGTATTGACAATATTATAGAAGAGTTTCTGGTGACGACTGTATTTGAACTGTGAGTTGTCACAGATGGTATGTCAGTGTTGCGGGTTGGTGCAGCCGTTGACCTTCCTCGACGTTCACAAATCGTATCGCGACTGTGATAGACAGTTTGTAGGCTAAATTTTGCGTCCCTCTCGAGGCCAGGTATACGCAAACATTGTGGTTTCTTTTCGTGAGGGGTTAACATTATGAAAGAGAATATGACTGAATGTATACTCAAACGAGGCGACGAATAAGCAGTCCGAAATAGGTGAAATACTACCAACATGGCAAGTCACGACAAGCCATATAAAGGCGTGAGGGTGCTGTTATACGAGTCATGGTTTGACATATCAGTCACAGAACAAATAGCAGGCAACTTATAGAGCCCCTACTACAGACTTCCTGTCAGGCAGAGGTGTCTATGTAATCTAGACGCCCGATAGTGTCGTTCAGTCTCGGACAATAATAAGAGAACCATGAATCCAGACGATGACGCTTGACGGACTTAGGGAAGTGAGAATATGGACTTATATCAGCCCGATCAGTACATGAGAGAAGATCCGCCATTTCTAGATCTGGGAAGAGTGTTAAAGGTCAGGACCCGATCCCTCAAGCACCAATTTCACTTTTTATAACCTGGCCTATAGACCCAAGCCTCCCCAATCCCCTGACATAATAAATACTTGGGTTGAATTCAGCCGCACTCTCAGCCTGCCAGTCGGAAAACCTTTTGTCTCAGGTCGCCCAGTCAAGAGGAATCAGGCTACCAATAATAAAGAGAGAACTAGCGCAGGGAGAGTTGATGATGCAAGACATTTCTGGTCAGGACCGTCGTTTTTTCTCATAAATCAGCAAAATGATTACTTTCTCTAGAATATAAGCAGCTCCACGCCTTCCGCTTAACTCCTTGAACTCCTGGTCCTACAACACCATCCTAGAAAGGGACACAAGAAGGAAACTTGACAAAATATTCATCTAGCCTTATCTCTTGGTTGTAAAAGTTTTACCCAATGGCGGATTCGACTCAAATGCTACTGCGAGCTAGCGGATTAGCCAGATCCTCGCAGAGACAAAACCAAGCTGCGGCCGTTAGGATACTCAAGAAGCCACCTTCAGCCATAAGATCGATATGTATTTTCTAAAATACACAGTCAAAAGTCTATAGATACCCCACCCTATAGTAACATTAGTTATTTCGCCACAATAACTTCACTTATAGATAATTAATTTAATTTAAATACTAATAAATCATATTATATATTAAAATGATATCTTGATTTTTCTCTTTAATATTTTATATAC
>JAAGWP010000498.1:0-22861 GCA_013266165.1 Fusarium graminum
CTATTATATATATATATGCAACATGTCTGCCAGTCTCAGAGTCTCTTTGTCTAAGTCTGGATTTATCGTTATCCTCATTTATGCATGCTTACTACCTATAATCAGAGCCTGTGAAAGTTGACAATTGCTTCACTGTGATAGGTGCAGCTTCCCCGCTTAGTCTTCCTCTAGCGCACTTCCCCAGTTCTCCCCGGTCTCCCCAGGCTCTACAATGGGAAAGCGCAGCTCGTGACCATGAACCGAGGCAAGTCACCCCCCACCTGCCGACGGCTCCACGGAGAGAACTCCTTGCTTGTTTCTTTCCCCCATTAACTTTGATCTGTTTATCTACCTTCAAACTCTTACTTGTCCGCTAACTCATACCTTCTCTTGTATCAAATCTACACCTTTTGACATAATGCCCGAGACATACACTACCGCTGAAGTGCAAAAGCACAAGGATGAGGCCAACGGCTTCTGGCTCATTGTTGAGAATGACGTTTACGACGTAACAAGTACGATATATCACCTCACTGAGCTTGATTCTCACGACATGCTAACACACACCGCAGAGTTCATCGACGAGCATCCCGGCGGCGCCAAGATTCTGAAGCGCTGGTCTGGGAAAAACGCGACCAAGGCTTTCTGGAAATACCACAACGAGGACGTGCTGAAGAAGTATGGAAAGGACCTCAAGATTGGCGCGGTAGGCGAAAGTGCCAAGCTATAAAAGGGCCATCACAACCAAGACCTCAGTTCAGCCAGTTGCGAGTCTTTCTATTTGCGGGCTATGATTATGCTTTGATTTGTTTTTTTGGCATGGCGCATACCATATGTTGGATTGGATTATTATATATGGTACTGATGGGTGGATTTAGAATCATTTTTAGGAAAGATTCAACCTAGAGGAAGCTCTGAATGACTTAAACTTTTTGACATAAAATAGTTTGATACGCGATCGAAGACATAAAAAACACGTGCACTTAGGTAGCTCTCAAAATCTACCTGACTCAACATTCCTTGATAACGTTGCGATAAAGCTCATTGTTTTAGCGCACGCCTTCCAAAAACAGCATCGTTTAGAGAATAACGAAGGGCGCTATGGATCAATTGACCCTGCAAGCAAAGGATGCCGCAATCCTCTGCGGCTTAAGCGGCATAGATGAGTGGGGAGCTTACATGAACGGCGCAACATAGTATTTAAACCTGGCTGAGTTATTATCTCGAGTCTGGAAAGTACAAAGACAGACCTCAATCTGCGGTATCAACTTAAAGCCGCCCACCTCCTGGCAAAAATGAGTGACCTATTCAACCTCGACATTCAGCGGGACCGCTTATCCCGCCGTCACGGGCCCGAAGCCGGCTCCGCTTCGGCGCCCACCCTCCCACAGCTCTCGGCCATTCAAGTCGCCGAAGCCAAGCTCCCACGTCCCGATTCGGATAACTACCTTCAAGGCCTCCCACGGGAAGACGTTGTGCGTCATATCATTCAAGACATTGTCCCCGCGTGTAACGGCCAGGGCAGCTCATCCCGCTACTATGGCTTTGTCACCGGAGGTACACTCCCTATTGCGGAGTGGGCAGACAACGTAGTCACCCGTTTGGATCAGAATGTCCAGGTCCATCTGCCCGCACAGACTATTGCTACAACGCTGGAGGATGCGGCGTTGGAGATGCTTTCTTCTCTGCTGCAGCTTGGTGATTGGAAGGGAAGGACCTTTACTACCGGAGCTACAAGCAGTAATGTGTTGGGACTGGCTTGTGGCAGGGAAGCCATTCTGGAGAAGCGAGGACAGAGCATTGGCGAGGTCGGACTTTTGGCAGCCTGTCTCTCAGCTGGCATGAAAGAGCTGCAGGTTCTCACGAGCGCAGGCCACAGCTCCTTGTCCAAGGCAGCCAGTGTAGTTGGCTTTGGACGAGCATGTGTGAAGGAGCTTAGATTGAGCGATAGTGAGCCGTGGAGGCTGGACATTGACGCTTTGGAGAGAGAGCTACAGCGAAAAGATACGGCGAGTGTTATCGCGTTGAGTGCCGGAGAGGTCAACACAGGTCGGTTCTCTTTGACTGGTGTGGAAGAGATGCGCAAGGTCAGGGAGTTGGCGGATAAGTATGGAGCGTGGATTCACGTCGATGGAGGTAAGATTGAAATTCCGGGGAAAATGAGGTTCAATACTGATATTCTCAGCTTTTGGTATTTTCGCCCGTGTTCTTCCTCAAGAGGACGATTACAAGACTCTTCACAAGCGAGTGGAGGGTCTTGAGTTGGCTGATAGTATCACCGTTGATGGACACAAACTTCTCAATGTTGTAGGTATTTCCCTTTATTAATTTCCCTTTATTAACTTCCGTCGTTTGTTCGTGCGTGGCTGACTAGATTATAGCCTTATGACTGTGGCATGTTCTTTACTCGATCGCCTGCTATTCTTCAGTCCGTATTCACCAATCCCAACGCTGCGTATCTTTCCTCTGGAGGCGCCTCCACCATCCCCTCGCCTCTGAACATTGGTCTCGAGAACTCGCGCCGTTTCCGTGCTCTGCCAGCATATGCTGTCCTTCTCAGCGAGGGTCGGCCGGGCATGGCAGGTTTGTTGGGTAATATGACCGCATTATCCCGTCAACTTGCCTCTTTCCTGCGGGATTCAGACCACTACGACCTGCTCCCCGACGACGGAGCAGGCCTGGACGAGGTCTTCATGATCGTCCTATTCCGTGCCAAGGACCCTAAGCTGAACAACCAGTTGGTCCAGAAGATCAACGACACGAGGCAGATGTATGTGAGCGGCACGAGCTGGAAGGGCGAGAAGGCTGTGCGCGTGGCTATATCCAACTGGATGGTGGATGTCACGCAGGACTTCAAAGTGGTGACTTCTATCTTGACCCATGTGGCTGAGGGTAAGGAGTTTGATATAGCTAATTACTGAAATACTGCAGTTGAAAAGTCGAGGTGTGGAGTTGTAGTAGCATTTAGATCAAGATCAAGCTTTCGAACATATCACTAGATAGCATTGTTTTGATATAGGCGTTCAGAATCATTGTGTGACAGTCGTCAAAAAAAGTGATATCAAACATTCTCGAAATTGTTGAAAAAGAACAAAAAAAGACGAAGAGTGGTGAGCAGGTTGAGAAAAGTTATAGGAGCGGATTTAAAGAGTTTTTAGGTTCATAGGTTATTAGGACGATTGCCCACCCGACCACTCTTCGCCGATGATAAAGGTGATAATTTTGGTATATATGACTGTACTGCCGGCCTTGGATGGCAAAAAGGCTGAAAATTGCTGCCCCAGTTCTCGCTCGAACCCGTGAACTGCAAAAAACGAAGAGTGGTCGGTGGGAGAGGTTTTTTTGTAGGTGCGGACTTGAGAGTTTTTAGGTTCATAGGTTTTTTTTTTTAGGTAGAGGACCACTCGACCACTCTTCGCTGAGGGTAAGTAAACAACTTTGGCATATATGCCTACCAGACAGCATGCCGCCGCAGTACGGACCCCCACAAATAGAAAGAAGAGAGGCGAGGGTCGAACTGCAGGCTCTCAAAAAGACGAAGAGCGATCAAGCAGGTAGAGAATTTTAGGATTGCGGATTTGGGTAAGGTTTGTAGGATCTTAGGAAGAATCCCACTCGGCCACCCCTCGTCGGAGGGAGAGGGGGTAAACTTGGTATTTATGCCATAGCTGTCGAGCTTATCGTCGCTGCGTGTTTGCGTTTGAGAAAAAAATGAAAAACCGAAAACTCCCAGTAAAATCGATCGTCGTCGTTCCGTCACTACCCCATAACCATCTTAACCAAACTTCTTCGATCCACCCTTCTGTGTCGACCTCTTGTCGGGCCTCTTGTTATCCGTCTTCTGATCAGCCTTCTTCTTCTTCTGGCCGAGAAGCTCGAGATGTCCAGCACGCTCGCCGAGGAGCGCCTCCGTGCGCGCTGTCAAGCCGCTTGTGAACTTCTTGTGCACCTTGTCGATGCTGGCTTTTGTCGTCTTGGGTTTGTGCACCTTGGATGCTTGACGTTTTGAGTGGGTGACCTTGGCGGGAGTTGGTCGCCCGAGCTTCTTGACTGTTCCTTGAGCCATTGTTCGAGAGGAGTATTTGAATGTATAGGGTGGGTTGTGGTGGTTGTGAGGAAAGGTTGGAAGGAGGGAAGTCCGAGGTGGATGGGTATGGTGGGGAAAAATAAAAATCAAGGTGAGTTTAGCGGGGCTTATGGCTCACCGAGGTGAGGGATGACAATCACAGGTGTAGGAACACAGTCAAATACCGTATAGACTCAATAAATTCACCACGCCCGGTGGATACAATTTAGACTGTTGAGCTAGTAGACTCCAGCTCTTAATGGTTACGAGTGCGGGAAGGTGGCTTAAGTCAGCAGTAAATTGTCTTTATAACCGTCTTCCATCCAAGCGACTGGATGATACTGCTCTAAAGTCGGTGGCTTGGATCCACAGGGCGTGGTGAATTTACTGAGTCTATACGGTAAATGAGAACGCTATGCGCAAGTTTCGAGCGCATTCACGTCTGTTTATCATATTGTGTGGTTTGAGAGTTTCTCTCCCTTCCAGAAAATTAATCTGCAGTCTTCCAGTCGATTGATAGATCAACGGGTAAAAGGGATTCCAAGGTAAAGTACTTGATGATCTCATGATATGCTATCATTGACTTAAGAACAAATCTCGACTAAAGCCTATTAGGTGATTGTGTCAAATCCTAATAACGGTCTACACATGTGATGAATGAATATATTATTTGTAGGGTTCTATCAACATGGCGGCGTAGTGCTTGAGGATGATATCCTGAAATTCCTCGAACTAATTTCCAGAAATGATTATTGCAAAGCTAGCAGTTCTTGAAAGCTTCCAAGTTTGAGACTTGCTGGGTTATTTGTAGATTATTACCAGCCATCGCCCCAACCATCATCATCATCATCAGTCTCCTTTGGTTTCATGTCCAG
The DNA here is from genome assembly GCA_013266165.1 of Fusarium graminum. Taxonomy (NCBI): domain Eukaryota; kingdom Fungi; phylum Ascomycota; class Sordariomycetes; order Hypocreales; family Nectriaceae; genus Fusarium; species Fusarium graminum. Next base: position 4,921 of record JAAGWP010000498.1, read on the forward strand.
TTTCTTCGCAGCAACCGGCTTGCCTGTAGGTTTAGCAATAGGTTTCTTAGCTGCGGAAGCCTTCGACAAGCCCTTGGGCAAGGACTTGGTAGGCTTCTTCTGTGATTGGGCAGCCAGCCACCCAGCAAAGTCAGGTTCCCCGTCGTCGAAGGGGGCAGCAGATGATGTGGTGGCTGGTTGCTTCGAAGATTGTGCAGGGGAGTCAAAGCTATCAAAATCGTCGTTCATATCTCCCCATGAATCTCCAGCATCATCACCACCTTCATCAGGCATGAATGAATCGGCTACCACACTTGCTGTATGCGAAGAGTTCCGTGATAAGGTAGCCGGGGGTGACTTGACTGCTTGGCGGTGAAGTGATGAGGCGGTACTTGTCGTTGGTTTCTTTGGTTCAGTGCCAGGTGACGGAGCAGGTGCGGGTGAGGCAGCACGCGAGTCTGACTCTGCATGGATTTCACCTGCAGCTGCGGAAATTTTATTAGTAAAGGATGAGATTGCCCATCCTGCCCAACCCCCTGCGGTGTTTTCGTTTGGCTGGGGAGTGCTCATCCGTGGAGCTGATCCATCAGTAGCCTGCGGAGGCGGGAGGACGCTGTCGGGCATTGAAGCAGCCGCCTTCTTGATTCTTTGAAGATAAATCTCCATAGTACGCGTAGCGGACTCGCGAATGATCTTCTCTTTATCGATCAAGGCTGGCGAGATCACGGGAATAATCCTGCATGCACTGTCCTCGTCGGTAAAGTACTCCGCGGTGGCACCCAAAGCCATCAGAGAAGCGTTTCTGGCATGGACGAAAGGATCTCTGAGTGATCTCGTGAAAGCGGCGATGAGGACTTTTGAGCGGGATGAAGTACCCAGGTGCTTGGCAATCTTTCCTAGACAGATGGTCGTATTCGTTCGAATTCCTGGTTGCTCGTCATTTGCAGTTCTTGCGAGCTGTTTGAGCAAGTCGCCATTAATCGTGCGGTCCGAGAGTTTGGTAATGATGACCAGCACAGACTTGAGGGTCTGCTCTCGCACTACTGGTGTCACGTCGGTGAAGCCAGTGATCTGTGAACGTTAGTCCTGGTCAGAAAACGCGGATAACGGTCGTACCAGCTGTGGGAAGATTTTATCATTGACAATCTTTTGTGATAATTGATCAATCATCAAAGGAAGACTGTCCAATAAGCAGACTCGGATGGCTCGATCAGGATTCCCAAAGAGGCGGATAATAAACGGTGTAATCTTGGAGTCGAAGTCCTCCTGGGAAAGTTTGGATGCAATCTTCAGTACCACTGACACAGCTCTGGGACCTCCACCCCCAAATTCGGCGGACTTCATCAATTCTGGCATCACTTTGAGCTTAAAGAACTCTTCTGGGAAGTCGTCGCTCAATTCGTCCAATCCGCTGTGCTACTGTCAGCAGATTAAACCCAGGATGCATATTGGAAACGTACGCGAGAAATTCTTCTCGTTCATCAGGCGTTTTGATATCGAGATTGTCGATACCTTGGGTCAGCTTGATGAGGGAACTGTCGAAGAAAGATCCACTTCTATTGCCTTGGTCGAGAAAAGCTCCGACACTGATACGGGCTTTTGGGTTGGCATTGCATAGGCGTTTATAGCTGGACTGCATCGAAGGGGGTATGCTCTTGGTCTGGCCAGCTTCATCAGTTCCATTGTAATCGCCGTTAAAGACCTCGTAGATCAGTGTTCCAAGGTTGAATGCGTCAACTGCTGTATGCGGATTCTTTTTGATGACATCCCAACCACCGCGTGCCAACTCAGGAGGAGTGTATCGTCCTGCGTCGGGCACCAAGCTACCGTATGTCTACGCGTCTGTTAGATTGAGTTACTCATAAGTTCTCTAAAGGTCCCTTACATAGATGATGGACTCGTCATCCTTGAGACTGCTTAGAACGTCAAAACCTCCCATTTTCCACTCTCCGCTTTCTGATGTGTAGATCGATCCGACTTTAATGCTGCCATGAATTGAGGAGGCATCTTCATTGATGAACTTTATAGTGCGCTATATCGCGATTAGAACCCATTTGGTAGACTGAAGAAATCGCACACATACCGTAATGCTATGTAGACCCCATTTGATCGTCTCGGGGCTCAGACTCTTTCTTTTCACATGCCATCGTAGGGGCACCACTCGTTCGGTCGCAATATATATGTATGTTTCCGTCTAGTAAGCACGATTAGCGCAATGCCCTGTGCACCACTATGAGTAGCAAACGTACCTCAACCGCATCTAGGACCTTGATTACGCCCGGGTGTCGCAGTGTTCGGAGCTTCTTCAAAGCATTTTTGGCCAGGGGGAGCTGGGATCGGTTCGCGGTGATATCGAAGGAGAGGATGCTACAATTTGAGCTGTCTTCCTATTCGAACAGCGTTAGCAAGAGCATAAGTACGCAGCACACGGTCAGACTTGCCCTCTTGGTGCCGTTGTACAAGGTCCAGATAGATTCATCAATATCAACCTTATCGCCAAAGTTGTAGGGAAACGGAGGACCTTGTGCGATGGCCGAAGCCACGGCAGATTTGAGAAAGTTCATACCGAGAGCGCGATTGACAGTGAATACTGATAATCAGAGGAAAGCTCCCGAGTGAATCGCAAATCGACTTGTGAAAGAACGAAAAGATTGCTGCCTGTTGATAAATATCTTGGTTTCAAGAGGCGCAACGTGGTTATTGGCGCTGTATGTCAGTGAGCTACAGTAAAGTCCCCCGCGCTAGTGTCTGATAAGTTTAGGGGCTGGGCAGGGACAGAGGGGCTACAAGTTCTGGAGTTGAGTTACCTGGTTACCTAATCCATGAAGAGGCTGGTATAAAATGACCACCAATATTACTTACATTCAACTTGGTAACTTCTTAACAGCATAAAGTAACACGTTCAAGCAGCACCTGGGGTGGCTAGAGGGTGCTAGAAGATTTGACGAGGTTAGCTAGGGGGCAAACACAGATCAGGTAAAGAATGCCGAACTTTGTGCTAAAATTGCCTAAGTTCTTTTGCCGCCTGGTCTAAAGCGGTCATTTCTTATGGTGTTCTGAGGACTCGTAAACTGAAGCTAGGAACTCGGCATCTAAACAATAAATCCTAAGCTGAAATCGACTATGGGAGCAATTCGATTCGATATCTAAATGGATGTCTGACATTCCTGGGCGAGTATTGGACAGTGATTACGTTTCTTCAACAACCAGGAGGCGGTTCTTTCTTAGTTGCGTAAGAGTCTCATTTCACACCTGCTTTATTGAGTAGTGGCTACTGCGAGTGAACGTAGTAGGTCGTTAGATCACATCTTTATCTGAATGAGATGGATAGCGTTGAGGATCTGGCGCTTGTCATTAGAACTAGGCTTCGAGGGGTTAAGATGACGGGTAGAACTTAGCCGGGGCGGAAAAATTACTCTTCCAGGGCATTTGCCTCTGTAACTTAGTGACAGAAAAAGGAAGGAGATGCGGGCTGCAACTGTATTCAACTCCCGTCATCCCATCATCCTCAGGCGCTCGGACCAATAGCGCGCCAACAGCACCAGCCCGTAATGAAAGACGCGGGACCGACAATCACAACCATACGCCTCTGGCGGTTGGGTATTCTCACGCTCGCTCTTTCTCCTTCACCTTCTTGATGCTTTTTTGGTTTCCCGAACAGCACTGAAAGGGACCAGACTGCTTCTATCAGAACACTGCAGGAGCCCTTGGTGGACGCGACTTCCTAAACAATCATTGCTGACAAGCACCTATTTCTCTTCTGTGCCGAAACACTCTCTTCATCTCTACCATCGTTCTGCACCCATCCGCACATTAGTAGAGGTATCCATACAACACATACAGCACCGAACTATACCTACGACTCAGTACTGCATATACACGAGTGCAACAACCCGCCCCGATTGGTCGATGACCTTGGTACGTCACAGAATCCCTTCTGCCCTCTTTGTTCCTTCCTACCCGTCGAATGATGCCCATGGTAAAAGGTCTGACCGAACGGAACCCTTCTGGTTGCGCCATCTCGTTTCTTACTCCGTCCATGGCACTGTTGTCTCAATCAACTTTGCCATTTCACATCGTGCCCCAACTTTGAAGCTCTCCTACATTTTACCTTGTTCGTTGAGTGTTGGGGCCGGTTATATCAGAGTTTCCTCCGTCGCAACATGGAGTCCTCTTCCTCGTTTCTGCCACGGATCTTGACCAAAGGCCGCGACGGACAGCAGCTTCATCCCTGCGAATATTACGGGCAAGAAAAGATATGATGCCAACCGCTGAGGTGCCTAGTTTGATGGCCATTCAAAACTGAAAAGATCTGACTCGACCCCTTCTTGAATATTTGCTTCCACAAGTTGCGATGTGTTCATTCTACTCACACAACTCCCAGATAACTCTCCGTCGATGATTTCCATGACTCATAGTCGCGAAACTTTACGCATAGTCGACTGGTTTCGCGGCTCAGTCCATCAAACTTCCACTCAATGAGTTCTACTCATGTAGGCGGAAGCTGTGCAGCTACCAACTGCGAAAATATTGTTCTGTTCAGAAGTTCCAAATTCTGCACCGTGCATTCGTCTATCGAGTCACGGAAGCCCACAGCCAACCATGGCCCCTCTCTTACGAGTTCTTCTAAGACGCCCAGACTTTTAGATCGAAATTCCGTTGCTAAGAGGGGCCGAGGTCACTTGATGTTCACACACTCTTCTCGATCGTTGAACGCGAATCCCCTTTCTCGCGAGGCTTCGAGTTCAGGCACAAGCGTTCACTCAACGCAGTCGCCGGTTGAAAAGGTGGATAGTAACGGAAGCGTAGACCAACCGTTCGTACGAAAGGGCCTTGTTGGTGTAGTGGGAAAGACTCATCCTCATACACAACGAAGAAATTCGCAAAATGCTAAGACGAGAACCGAAAAGAGTGTCGCTGCTGTCCAGGTAATGTCACCGTCTACCTCACACATACCAAAGCATCCGAGTGCAGATCTGCAAGTTGAATTTGAAGAGGCTGTGAATGAGCCAGGTGAGGTCATTCCGGCCAAGCATGAACAGGCTCCTGTTCCAAACATGAGACCAGAGGTATCTTCTGTAGGGAACTCAAAGGTGACCGAGCGGAGCAAGGGAATCAACACGCCGTCGTTGTCTCGTAAAGATTTGACTTTCAGAACCGAAAAGCCCTCTGGCGGTACTTCTGTGCCTGGAGGGCTCAATAAACCGAGTCTTTCATCACAACCTTTGCTGCCAAAAGTTTCTCGCGAAGCACCTGCCAAACTCAAAAAACTTGATTTTGAAGACGATGCCAAGTCAAAGTCTTGTCTTCAATTGTTGAAGCCACAACCACCGAATATGTCGAGTCAAGCAGAGCGTCCCGCCAAAATAGGCAAGACTCAACCAATGAATCCTCCTTTGACCAATGGCAAACATCAGACTTGTCAAACAAGCAACGGAGCACCAGATGAAAAACATGCATCGAAAAGGACCACATCGGAAATGCGCGCCGAAGATGAAGACGATGTGAACATGGCCGATGTTAGTGACATATCCGACGAGGAAGCTGTGCAGCCATCTGAAACGGCCACACCCTTCAGAGCGAAGGTGGAAGCTCGCAGGAAGAAACTGCTAGCCAATTTTGATTCGGACGTATTCGATTCATTAATCTATCGACAGTCTAAGCTCCGTCCACCTACTAACAACCTTGTATCTTCTCATGCGATCCAACGCAAGCTCGCTTCGTATCAAGGAAAACGAGTCTTTCTCCCAGTGAACCCGGCCATCCACACACTGCACAAGCGATCTCATGCCTGGTACAAACGGAAATGCGAGGAAATCAGAAAACGACCACGCCGAAAAGCCTGGTTTGGCAAGGTTATGGAGAGAAGACGCTGGTTGCATTCTATGAAGTTGAAGCTGGAGAAACAGCGCCAAGAAGCTCGAGAAGCTGGAACTGCACCTCCGTTTGAGGCACCGGAGCCACGAAGTGTCAAACGGATCCTCGACTTTGGGGACGTTCCGGAAGATGAACTCCCTGATTATGTCAAAGATAATCCTGCATGGCTTAAAGCTTGTGCTTGGCTTCGAGAGTGCGAGGCACAGGCAGCCCTGCGGCAGCGTAGAGTCGATCGGTCTAGGGAGGAGGCAGAACGCTTTTTTAATGCAAATTTTGGTGGATAATGTTAATAACGCTTGATGAGTTGACATGATGAAACAGAACATCACAACGAAGTCTTTTAGCTTAGAGAGCTTGGTGAGATGCACAGCACTTCACCAGGTGTAACGATCATTGTAATGCAAATACGTATGAAACACGGTGCCAAACACAAGATCTCGAGCAGACCAACTATGGCGGGATCGTCCCGACTTGACAGTGTTGAGAAAACCCAAGAAAATAGCCTACGCGACAAAGACGAGATTTCCTTGCTATGGGTCATGAATGGTGCAAGAGGACAAACAACTGGTATTACTGGTATATACATTCTATCGCTCGGACATTTTTACCCGTCCAAAAACGCCCTTTTTCATCGTTCCACATACGTTTCCTATTCATCCTCCAGATATCGTAACAGACAATAGGTTTATAGTGATGATCCGAATTGAGACTCTGCTCATATGCCCTTGGACAGCAGGTTAAGGGCACTACCGGCGAGGATGAAACCGGCCTGGTCCTTGGTGACGGCGTGCTTGGTAGGGATGAGGATCTCTTCGCCAGAGGACTTGGTAACTCGGAGTTGAACGTCACCTTTTCCACCGTTCTGAAGCATCTCGTAAAGGCCAACAGTGGCAACCTCATCACCTGCAGCGATCTTATCATAATCGGCCTCGTTTTCGAAAGTCAGGGGCACAACACCCTGCTTCTTGAGGTTGGTCTCGTGGATTCGGGCAAACGACTTGGTCAGGACAACGCGAGCGCCGAGGTAGCGAGGCTGCAGAGCAGCGTGCTCACGAGCTGAACCCTCGCCGTAGTTGTGCTCAGCGACAACGAGCCACTCCTGACCGCGGTCCTTCCAAAGCTGGCCGAGCTCGGGAATGGTGTGCTTGGATCCATCGAGGTCGTAGGCAGCGTTGACCTCGCCAGTCTCCTTATTGATGGCGGTGTTGAGAGTGTTAGTGCTGATATTGGGTAGATGACCCTTGTACTTGAGCCAGGGACCAGCGGCGGAGATGGTGTCGGTGGTACACTTGCCAGTAACCTTGACGAGAACGCGAAGGCCTGATATGTCAGAAGAGGGGAAAGGGGCGAAAGGTTCAAGGAAAGCCAGACGCTCGGAAGTAGGAGAGATGGCAATCTTGGTGCTAGGGTCGGGGGCCTGAGATAGGACGCCCAACTCAGCGTTGCCAGACTCAAAGGGGGTCTGAGGGCCCTCAAGACCGTGGGGGGGCGAGAACTTGAAGTCCTTGCCATCAGGAGTCTTGATGCTGTCGGTGACGGGGTTAAAGGTGGTAGATCCGGCGAAGGCCATGGCAGTAACGATCTCAGGGGATGCGAGGAAGTTCATGGTATCAGGGTTGCCATCGTTACGGCCACGGAAGTTTCGGTTGTACGAGGTCAAGATAGCGTTGCTGGTGCCCTTCTCAACACCATCATGTCGCTTCCACTGGCCGATACAGGGGCCGCAGGCGTTGGAGAGAACAATGCCACCGGCCTCCTGGAAGGTTTCGAGGGTCCCATCACGCTCAAGAGTGGCGCGGATTTGCTCACTTCCAGGAGTGATGTAAAAATCGGCCGCTGGCTTGAGGCCAGCCTTCTTGGCATCCTTGAGCAAGCTCTCGACTCGGGTCATGTCCTCGTAAGAACTGTTGGTGCAACTACCGATGAGACCAGCAGAGAGAACCTGAGGCCAGTCCTGCTCCTTGACAACCTCCTTGAACTTAGATAGAGGAGTAGCCAAATCAGGAGTAAAGGGCCCGTTAATGTGAGGTTCCAGGGTGGAAAGGTCAATGGTGATAAGATCGTCATACTCAGCGCCCTCATCGGCCTTGAATTGCCATCGAGCATCAGGATCAGAGCTGTTGCTAGCGAAGCTCTCGAGGGCCCGGATGTTCTTGTTTGCCTGAGATCGTCGAGTTGAGTCGAGGTATCGAGCCGAGGCCTTGGTGTAGGGGAAGATGGATGTAGTGGCGCCGACTTCAGCTCTTCGTAATAAGTCAGTATGAACCGCTACAATCTCTTTTCCTCTTCATCAAACTCACCCCATGTTACAAATAGTGGCCATGCCGGTCGCGCTGAGGCTATCGACACCCTCACCAAAGTACTCAATGATAGAACCAGTACCACCACGAACAGTGAGGTGGCCAGCGAGGCGGAGAATAACATCCTTAGGGGATACCCAGTTGCTCAACTTGCCAACCAGATTCACACCGAGAACCTTGGGGGCCTTAAGCTCCCAAGGAGCACCAACAAGAGCCTCAACAGCATCAGCACCACCAACACCAATGGTAATGGTTGAGAGACCACCAGCATTGGGGCTGTGAGAGTCGGTACCGAGCATCATCAATCCAGGAACGGCGTAGTTCTCCAGGACAGTCTGATGGATGATACCAGCGCCAGGAGGCCAAAAATCCATTCCGTACTTGCGCGCCGCAGACTCAAGGAAGTCAAAGACCTCCTTGTTAGTCTCGATACCAGCCGACAGATCATCCTCAGCACCCTTGGAGCCGACAATCAAGTGATCACAGTGGATGCTTGCGGGAATAGCAGGCTTGGCGAGATTGCAGGACATGAACTGAAGAATGGCCATCTGAGCAGAAGCATCCTGCATGTTAACACGGTCGGGGTTGAGACGCAAGTTGGCCTTGCCACGGATGTTGCGTCCATTATCGGTGTTGTTGAGCAGGGAGTCTTCGGGGTTGTCGAGATGACTGTAGAGGATCTTCTCCGCGAGGGTCAAGCGCTGCTTTCCAAGAACTCGACGCACGTCGGTGTACTTGGTGTAGAGCTTCTCGTAGGTAGGAGGCAGAGAATTGGCGGTAGAGAAGTTTCTCCGCGAGTTCTTATTAGAAAGAACGGTCGTCGATCGAATGGCACTGGGGCCGGTGCGTCGCAAGAGTTGCTATACACAAGATTGAGTTAGTCATGGTACCATTTCTACCTGCAAGCTCCTGTGACAAACAACGATAATTCAATAGTTCGCAACAGTGAAGGCATTAGAAATAATATCCGTTATGAAGAACTACGTCTTATAGAAGAAGAGGTTCAACCCCAAACTTCAACAGGTTCTGGAAACTCAATTGGAGTAGGAAAAGCATCACACTTGTCACTTACCGTCATGGCACCGCCAGAGCGGTTAGCGACCTCCATTGAAACCATGTTGGGCTATACACAGCAACGATGAAAGATGACTCTTTTGATCCCCTCGAAGATGTTATTCCCTGAGTTGAGTTCTTGGTGGGGGCGAAATCGGGGCGGAATTTTTAAGTCGATTGTAATTGCTATGGCCCGATTGGTGCAGGAGACTCTAATCCGGGGATGTGGGGCTCCAGATCCGAGCACCGGCCGGAGCATCGGAGTCTTAAATTATCAGCATCCGAAAGCTACTGTTATTCTTGACAGCGAAAAGTTTGCATCGTCAAACTAATCAATCTCATTATTCTCTGAAAGCTGAAACATTAATTACAGGTTCATTGCTTATATTACCAAAGGGCGCCATCCCGTTCGCCCTTACCAGCCTAATCTAACATAACAGTCGACCGTCATTCTTGTTCAAATACATGCCTTTTAGTAAGCAACAACTCCGTCTGCGTCCTCCAGCCAAAGCGCTGCCAAATCCTTTGCCAATCCCAATCGCAGTTTTCGAAGAACGTCCTCGCCCTTGCTTGTGGCAAGCCAGCCCTTCCTCCAGTCCCATCCCCTGTTCGCCTTTGCTCCAGCAGAAATTGACTTGTGAAGATGATTCACCAACACAGAACTTCCTGTCATCATATAGCTTCCGCCTAGAGACGCTGTTGACTTGGCCATAAGGTCTTGCGGTGTGGAGCCCTTAAGTCCTTGTGCAGATGCCAAGGCAAGGTTGAAGAAGTCATCACATGTAGAGTATACTCGATCACCGACTGTTTGCAGATCCTCGATGGCTTTGAGCAAAGTGTCGATTTGAGATAGCGTGACGACGGCCGGCGACTGGTTGATGAAGACGGTAGCCTCTCCCAGCAGGGCTAGTAAGAAGTCCTCGCTCACAACCGCATCTCGGGTATCATCGTATAGTCCGCCACGGATGTTGTCATCAGAACTGGAAATGACAGCCACCAGTGCGGATGCTGCTTGCTTCTTTAGTTTGAGCGCCCTTGAGGAAGAGATAATGTTGAAATCTTCGGCATCTCGCAACTCATAGAACTTGCGTAGCGTGGCATAACCACTAAGCATTCGGCCAAGCAGGTTGGCTGCTTCCAGATCCTGCTTGGCCCGCTTCTCAAGTGTCTCTGTTCGCTTTCGTAATAGATCCTTGAGCTCCTGATCAAGGTCCTTCTCGGCAGGGTAAACTGTGGACTGTACAAGCGAATAAGACATGAGCAGATTCAGCACCTCGCGAACCTTGTCTTGTTTGTGAGAAAGTGCATAGTACCAAAGGGCCTCGCCGTAGCGGTGGGACTCCTTGGAAAGGATCTCTGCGAACGTCTGTTTCAAGTTAGCCTCGCTCCTTATCGTGGTTTCATGTCCCATACCTCTGCTGTCTCTTCGGCGAAGTTGATCATGCCGAGATTATCCAGTATTGCCCAAATCTTATCCACCGTTCGACCTGAGTTCTCATCCAAAGTAGCAAGAAGGTCACGTAGGAGCTCGCCAACAGTCTCCTCAGATTTCTCAGGCGAGTCCATTCGGCCCAATACTTGAATTGCCATTTCCCACCCATCGCGCTCTGGTGACAGTTGCTCTATACCTGCCAGTTCCCTAGCATACAGGACAAGAGTTGTGTCTTTGATGCCTTCCATTTCATCGGGTCCAGGTTGAGTCACCCCCAATAGCGCAAGATCATCCATATCCAGACTGTCAGTAGGTAAGAAGGCGTAAGCATCGGGAGCAGGTAGCCACTCGCCCAGGGATGCGATTTCCGCCACAGTACACGCCAAAGGCAATGACCATATTCTCAGGAATCCCAGCACGGCGTTAACGTTGCCCTCAAAGGCGGAGGCTACTGCAACCTCGACAGGGTTCATGACATTGGGGTTCAGGTCCGACTCGATAACCATGTGGAAGGCGGTCGCCAGTCGATCAAAGTAGTCTTCTGAGCCGGCGAAGCGCGATGACGCTCGCAAGGCTTGTGATTGTGAGAGCCTGAGTGCTTTATGGCGTTGATTTCCGTCGTCCCACCATCCAAAGAGACCTATTGTTGCTTCGCACCAATCTTGGGCCACTTCCATGATCGCCTCATGATTTCCCAGGATAATACCATACACAGTCTGCAAGTTTTCGTATATGTCCCAAGGGATTTGACTGGACGCCTTTCGAGCCATCGTGGACAGCGACTGTTGCTGAAGAGCAAACTCGTCGTCCAGCAGATCTTGTACATCCTGTTCTTTTCCTTCAGCAAACAGGGTCATTCGGTTCAAAGATCCACGAGCTTGAATGCGGAAAAGTGTCCAGTTGCTGTTCCAAATCTCCCATTCCGATCTCGCAGCCGGGGATTGTTCAAGCACCTCACATGTAGCAGCGGCAAATCGTCGAACGTTCTCAAGAGCCTTGCCAGTGTATGCGTAGTCACCACGAGGTCCTCGGCGAACGTGCTCCCAGCCAGCCTCCCTCAACAGATGAGAGGCACTACTGACATCCCCACGAAGCAAAGAGCATCGAACAGTTTGCCAGAACATGGAATGGCATGCGGGGCTTGGGCTGTGGCGGCTGATCTCGCGCACCTGATCAGGGTAGAGGTTGTGGCTGGTCTGCATCCAATCGAACAGAATTTCGGGCAAAGGGGGTGTTTTCTCCTCATCAGTGTTTGTATCGAAGCGAGTGTGATGCATGCGAAGTATTAGTTGCGCGACATAGGCAGCCTTCTCAAACGGGTCAGAATTAAGTCCTGGGCCCACTGATGCAAAGTCTTCTCCCTCCGGCTGTGGTAGACCATCTACAGTCCTGTTCCATAGCTCAGTGAGGCGGAACGTGATGTTGGACAAAGAGTTGTCTAACTTTTCAACGTCTTCTTCGGGTCCAACTCCGTCTTCGTATAGTCGGCAAACGAGTTCCTCGGTATCAAGAATCATATCTGCAGGCTCGACGATTGTTGCAGGCTCATATTGATTGTACAGGTTCTTGGCAATTGATGCAAACTGGAAACCCTCTTGGTGGCTTGACACACCAAGGTGGGCTGAGGTTTGTCTGAAGATGCTTTCTGCTTCCCTGCGCACCCGTTTTGTTGCTGCCGGTGTATTGAGCATCATCAGGTCGGACTCGTCACCAATCATTGGCTGGCCATAAGCTCGATCGTCGTGTCTCATATTCAGGAACATATCGGGCTCATCAGAACTTTGGCGCTCAAATGCATGATCGTCATCCTCATACTCCTCTTCTACCCTTCGAGCATGGCCGCCAATGTCTTGGTCGATGTATCGTTCGATTTCGGCTTCGACTTCGTCATTGTGGTCGCGATCATCGGGAAGAGCAGACATGCGAAAAAGGCTGCCTCGATGGGGCGGGAGTTCCGGCTCTCCTTCAGCGTCTTGGTCTTCATCCTCCTCATCTGCAGCGCTGAACTGTCTACTTAATCCTGAAGGTTGTCTTCCTCTTATAGACCGACCGAGTGGGTTGTTCGAAGGGTTTGTGTTGCCGAAAAGATTTCTGTCAGTGTTGGCATTGCTAGATGCTCCAAAACTGAGGGGCTTAGTATCGGTCATTCCATGCAGCAGAGAGCTCCCCATGTACGAAACAGAGGGTGCACCAGCAGGTGTAAAAGAAGCGGCTGAAGACGGCGGTGGTCCAGCTGGAGTCGTTGTAGGGTCGTCGGCGAGAAACGAGAAACCAGTGCCACGCCCGCCTTTAGCCGGAGTTGCTGGTGCCGGGCTGTTTGGCGGGCTTGAGTCAACAATGAATCGAAACGCCATGGTGCGGAAAGCTATATTGAGAGTTTCTCAGGTCTCGAATTCGTGATGGCCGAGCCGGCGCGTCGATACAGCGCGTCTTCTCGCTATTTCAGAGTTTATTGGTGCTATTTTCGCATAGGATGATCGTATTAGGTGATGCGATCGAGGGAGATTGTTGATGTGATGTTGAGTTACAAGCTCCAATTTGCTCGGGCTGAACGCGCCTGGGATATTTTTTGGAGCTATCGCGATGAACAACCCAAGCTAACCGTAGTTTATCCGACTCACGAACCATCCCTGCACCGGTATCAGCCTCTCTACCTTGTATTGACTGCACGTAGAGAACTAACTCTCTTCCATACAGAATAATTGACAAAGATTTACTGTTGTCCATATAACGCTCGAAAATCACACCCTCGATCCATCTTGTATAGTGTGTAAGATATTACTTGTTTCTAAATCTGGAGGACGAGAAGACCGATCGTATTTACAATGTTTGCTATAAAATCAAAGATTGTGGTAAACGGTAGTCCTAAATGATCACTGTTGGTAATTTGTATCACAACAACCATTCGTTTATCTGATATAGTTTCGTATAACGATCGTAAGGCAATATAGGCGTTATCTATCAGGCTACCTTATATTTACTGCTTATGGATAAAATGATAAACGGGTGGGGTCAGCTTAGCCGCTCTGAATATTTGAAGGGCCTGTACTACTAGGTACGTAGTAAGTGCAACAAGAGCATGAAAGCACGATTACCCCTTGTAAAGACCCAATTGCTCGGAATTAGAGCCCATTTAACCTCAATCCAGAGATAATTATAGTGATCACAGACAGGCTTATCCAATGTGGGCACGGCGTTGAACGGAACGTAATCCGACCCCGTGAAAGACTCTGATACTCGTCCTGAGTCATACTGGTCGGCTTCTCATCTACGGCCGTCGGCCAGATCGGTCTCATCTGCCGAAGACACGATGAAAGACCCCCGCTTTTGGCCTTGGATATCCCGTCTCTGGAGCTGTTTGGTTATCTCGGGCAACGCACTTTGGCTCTTTCACACCAATGGCCCACTACCTTGGCACGCTCAACCAGCCTCCACGTACAATGCTCTCATGGGAATAGTGTCAGAGGGGCGTCACATGTCCAATGAGCGTTGGCCCTACACCTGAGGCCGCATCAAGTTTCCTATCTCTGGGTGTGGATTGTGGATTAGAGCTCCAATTGCGGGGTACATTGACGGAGTTGTTCGGTGATCGGGATCTGGCAGGTGAGGGAGGAGTGGACGGGTTTCCTACTGATTCTACGCGTGCTACGTGCATAAACAGTTTCCTCAAAGCGGGCAGCCTTCCATTTAACCTTTGAAAGTCCATCGACCCCTCATAAATTGTTTGTCTGTCATACTACTCCTTCTTTCTTCATTGACAGCAAAGCCAATCTCCCATAATACAACCATAATGTCTACCGTAGGAAAGGTATGTTCCATCAACGTTCTCAATGCCCCGCTACTGCTGGGAAGCTCCCTGTGGGCATCTTGCTGATGCCGTAACCAGACCATCACCTGCAAGGCCGCCGTCGCCTGGGAAGCCGGCAAGCCTCTGTCCATTGAGGATATCGAGGTTGCTCCTCCCAAGGCCAACGAGGTCCGTATCCAGATCTACTACACTGGTGTTTGCCACACAGGTATGCTCTTCCGCGTCATGGAGCTCTCGTAGCTACTGGCTACGGGGCCAAGCTCACCAACAACCGACTAATGCTCTCCTAGATGCCTACACCCTCTCCGGAAAAGACCCTGAGGGTGCTTTCCCCATTGTCCTCGGACACGAGGGTGCTGGTATCGTCGAGTCCGTTGGCGAGGGCGTCACTAACGTCAAGCCTGGTGACCACGTTGTTGCTCTCTAGTACGTCCCTATATCAACCTCTAGCACCCCCGCACAAGCTAATGCGATGCCCAACAGCACACCCGAATGCAAGGAGTGCAAGTTCTGCAAGTCCGGAAAGACCAACCTTTGCGGTAAGATTCGAGCCACGCAAGGCAAGGGTCTGATGCCCGACGGTACCTCACGATTCAAGGCCAAGGGCAAGGATCTGCTTCACTTCATGGGCTGTTCCACCTTCTCCCAATACACCGTCGTTGCCGACATCTCCGTCGTTGCCATCGAGCATGATGCTCCTATGGACCGAACTTGCCTGCTCGGCTGTGGTATCACCACCGGCTACGGTGCTGCCACCATCACCGCCAACGTCCAGGAGGGTGACAACGTTGCTGTCTTTGGTGCCGGCTGTGTCGGTCTCTCAGTTGTCCAGGGTGCTGCCGCCCGCAAGGCTGGCAAGATCATCGTCGTTGATGTCAACCCATCCAAGAAGGCCTGGGGTGACAAGTTCGGTGCTACTGACTTTGTGAACCCTACCGAGCTCGGTGACCAGTCCATTCAAGACAAGCTCATTGAGATGACCGACGGTGGTTGTGACTTCACCTTCGACTGCACTGGCAACGTCGGTGTCATGCGTGCTGCCCTTGAGGCTTGCCACAAGGGTTGGGGTCAGAGCATCGTTATTGGTGTGGCTGCTGCTGGCCAAGAGATTTCTACCCGACGTAAGTTGAATACCGTTTCCTCGAGAGATCCATTACTGACTGTCTTTGTAGCATTCCAGCTTGTCACTGGCCGTGTGTGGAAGGGATGTGCCTTCGGTGGTGTCAAGGGTCGCTCTCAGTTGAACGACCTCGTAGCCGACTACAAGAAGGGCGACCTCAAGGTCGACGAGTTCATCACCCACCGCAAGACTCTCGGCGAGATCAACAACGCCTTTGAGACAATGAAGCAGGGTGACTGCATCCGTGCCGTCGTCGATATGCAAAAGCTTGATGCCAAGATTTAATGACCCTAAAATGTAGTATAGATGAACAATAATCAAAATTTTATGTTGAATGACAAAATGAGTTGGCGGTGTGACGGGGCGTTGCTTCTTAATACGTGTTAGGATTGAGCACCTTGATAGACAGCTAGCTGGACGACTACCTTGCATGATCGATATACTACTAGGCATGGCACTTTCGCTCCACTGATATTCACTACCAGTCTGGGTGATGTTGTTAGTGTGAGTATGACTTGTTACGAGGTTGTGCTACAGGGTACAGATGAACCTGTGAGAAGTGAGATTATGGCATGCCAAAAGATCACAGACTCATACTTCTGACTGGCAAACTTGGATGGCTAATAATGGTCCCAATTCTATCTGTTACTAGTACTTCGCCAGCTGGATAATAGCACAGTATCTTGGTGGCTGTGTTTTAGCCAATTGTTTTTCGCAAAGCTAACCAGTTGAGCTTAATATTTAAATATTCTCGAATGGAAATATCTTTCTGTGATATGAAAACTTGTCCCTTATATAAAGTTGTAACAATCAATTAACTACAGTGGTGAGTAGCCCAGATTGCATATTCGTGTTTGCCAATAGCAACCAATTCTTAAACTAAAATCCGGGGTGTCCCCACTGCGGTCGCCGATTCGTTAGAGTGGGGACGTTTAGCATGTAGCTAAATGTTATTTGTCTAAGGGGTTCCATGACGAGACGAGACGAGACGAGACGCGACCAAAATGAATCTGTATATTTACCACAGTCGGAATATTAATCAATCAACAGGATGCGCTCATCAAGGATATCGGGAGATAGTTCAAAACTATTCGATCGCGTTACAGAACCAAATTCACCACCGAGACGAGTTACTAGATCTTCACTGGCCAAATTCGCGTTTGTCACGACGGACGAGTCCAAACCGGCACTTGGCGACATTGAAGATATTGGAAACCCTGCTCGGAAGCGAAGACGAGTCGTGACAACCAAGACCGAGGTGTCAGCATCCCCCCAGGTCGTGAAGTCCGAACTGGTTGACGAAGCTCTCGATGCCATTCCATCACCACCAGCAAAGGCACGCCGTGTCCGCAAACCTGTCCGCAAAGCAATCGATGCAACAACCGGCGCAACAAAGATAGAGCCACCGTCAGATTGGGAGGCCATATATGACACTGTGAGGAGGATGCGGGCGCCAGGTGGACGGGCCTATGGCGCAGCCGTTGATACTATGGGATGCGAACGTTTGGCAGATCGAAGCGCATCGCCCAAAGACCAAAGATTTCACACGTTAGTGGCGCTCATGCTGTCGAGTCAGACCAAGGATACGGTAAACGCCGTTGTCATGAAGAAGATGCAAGCTGAGCTGCCACCGTTTGAGCCCGGAGCGCCCCCAGGATTGAACCTAAATAACATACTGGCGATTGATCCTAAACTTTTGAATGAGTTTATCTGGGCGGTGGGCTTTCACAACAACAAGACAAAGTTTGTGTTACCCGATCGGTGTGCCTGGATCGATTGAGGTTTTGCTGACATGGTGCTGTTAGGTATATTAAGCAATCGGCTGAGATACTCCGCGATAAATGGGATGGTGACATCCCTGACACGCTCGAAGGGCTCGTATCGCTGCCAGGCGTCGGACCCAAGATGGCATTCCTCTGCTTGTCAGTGGCCTGGGGTAAAACTCTAGGGATCGGTGTCGATGTACACGTTCATCGTATCACAAACCTCTGGGGCTGGCACAAAACCAAGAACCCAGAGGAGACTCGCGCAACACTTCAATCATGGCTTCCACAAGATCGATGGCACGAGATCAACCATCTCCTCGTAGGATTGGGCCAGTCTGTATGCCTTCCAGTTGGCCGAAAATGCGGCGAGTGTGATGTTGGACTCGAAGGACTATGCAAAGCGGCAGATCGAGCAAAGGTATCTGCAGGGCGTAAACTCAAAGCGGAAGAGACAAAGTTGGAGGCTGAAAACGGTGCAGTAGTCAAAACGGAGGTTGCAGCAGACATGGCAGTGAAGGAAGAGGATGTTGCATGATCCAATGCTTGATGGGGGGGGTTCATAGGTCGCTCCTTGACATTGACAGCTGATTGAACCCCCTCCATCCC
>JAAGWP010000499.1:0-24151 GCA_013266165.1 Fusarium graminum
AAAAAAAAAAAAAAAAAAGTTCGTAAATACTTACGCCTCTGATTACCTCTCATACAGATTTCACTCCTCGTTCATGAACGCGCCAACAATCTATGCTCCTCACCAGATGCATCACACTTTCCATCCATGTCAAAGATTAAACTATATCGCTGTAAAACATTTCAAGTCTATCATTTTCGGCTATAAAGTTCTTGTGACTAATTCCAACAACGCTGCTGTCAAAACTTTCAAGTAGTATTGCAAGCCTAACACGTGTATCCCAAGATTCGTCATGTCGTAAACCAAAGTACGCTGAGACATTGGACATACAGTACCCTTCCTTGTCCAAGAGGTGACATCATGCGGCTCTCTTGATATATGTCGTGGTCCGGAGAGATGCACAAGTGTAGTACCACAAGTCGTGTGGATCATCAAACAACAAAAAGACCAGTCGCCGGCGTCTTGTGGATGCCTTGGACTGTCAACCTTGGTCCGTTTGTTTCTTTGTGTTCGACATGCCCAAAGCGTCTATAATCCCTTTATCTCTTCCTCACCTCCGTTGCCCAACCGTCGATACCCTCGCCACGGCCTCCAACTTCCAGACCCTCAATCTTTAGCCCCTTCATGCCAGGTGTATCTTCTAGCCAGTTGTGGCCAGCCATGCCACCAGCATTGGCTCGCTTATCGGGTATCAACTCCAGCATTGGAGTTAAGAAGTCTGCAATACGCTTTGCTTCGTCCTCCTTGAAGTGATACTTCTCACGTAGAACATCGGTTAGAGCCCAATGCCGCAGCCGGTGGATGTTTCGCAACTCTCCCTTTCGGTTGAAGATTTCTTGGCTCCATTTCCCACTCAGACATAGGGACTTGGGGAATGGCCCAAGGAGTTCAATAATTTGAGCGATGTGATCATCGTCCTTACCGTACTTGGTACCTGACTGGGGATCAAACAAGTAATCACCGGTAATCAACTCGAATACCTAAAATGTAGATGGTCAGTAGAGTTTCATTGGAGCCAGCCAAAGTCGGTCTCATAAGAAGTTGAAAAATCATACCATAGCTGCCATACTCCATACATCTGTGCTGGCACCCCATTTGGAGCCCAAAATTACTTCGGGCGATCTATATTGTCTTGTCTGAATGTCATTGGTAAAGTGATGGTTGGTCCAGCAAGCGTTGCCCAGATCTGCAATCTTGACGCTAATAACGTCAAAAGCATGCGCATCTTCCGCCTTGCGTTTTTCGCCCGTTGAGGCAGAGGGAGAGTTGGATTTGTCGAGAGAGATGCCCGAGACTTCTCGGCTGAGAAGATCGCTTGAATAAGGTTGTTAGCGCCGGGCGAAATCCCCCGAATCTAGTTCTAGATGACTTACGCAGATTTTTCTCGTTGCTTTTGAGCATCGTCGGATGGCTTAGGGGATGCCTCCTTAGAGGATTTGCCTGTTCATGAAAACGTATTAGTATCTTTTGTGCTGTGTAAATCAAGTCGGGAATAATGTTCAAGCAATTTACCTTCGTTCAAAACACCAGCAAGGCTGGAGTGGGGGTTCGGTGAGGGGAAAAGATTGTTTTGGTTGAAGCTAGTATTGAGGGGAGATGGGAGTGGTTGACTGCCGGTGATGAGTGTCCTACGACGCCGTCGCCCGTTACGGTTGTTCTCCTTCTCCGCGGCCTCGGGCTTGACGACGCGTTTGACAATCTGTTCAACGTCTCCAATTTCAATAAGAACGTTTTCTGGTTTGAGGTCGGTGTGGATGATGCCGCATTCGCGATGAAGGTAATCGAGACCCAGAAGAACCTGCTTTGTGATCTGTTTGACGAGGGGCATAGGAATGCCGCGATGGTTCCAGCGCTTGATCAGGCCAAGCAAGTTCTCTCCAAGGACCTCGAACACCATACATACGTGGGTGCCATGGGGTCCCTTGTGCTCAAACGAGTCCAAAAGACTCACGACATGCTTGCGACCGGGGTGATCAGGCTTAGCCTGAACAATCTTATTGAGAAGCTTGATCTCGTCGATAGCGGTCTCGGTGTAGTGGGCGGCGGAACGGACAACCTTGAGGGCGACGTGTTTGCCGTTGGTGTTATCGCGGGACAGCCAGACAGTGGAGAAATGACCCCATCCTAGCTTGCGAACAACAGTGTATTTTCCGTCTTTGAACTTCTCGCCAACTTGTACTGGGTGGTAACCACCTTTGCAGTAATCCTCAGAATCCTCCTCATCTGCAGTATTTTCGGCGGCGTCCTCGACGGATGAGGATGAGGGGGAGTGAGCCATGGCTGAAAGTTGATGGGTTCTAGGATAGGAAAAGCGAGGTCAGTGTTGGCTCAAAAGGGATCGCGAGATGCGGCAAAAATCAGCGCAAGTGAAAGATGTGTAGATGATGAAGAAAGATTGAGGCGGGGCCAATGCAATCAGATCAAACACCCACGGTCGCAATATTTGGTGGGAGAGCGACGGCGGCGAAAGAGCTGATGGCCTTGCGCGTGGTGGGGGACCTTTGCCGGATTGGGTTTGGGGGTGGTTAAATGGCGGGGAAGCATCAAAACATCATCCTCGACGATAACAGTAACGAGTCAAGGGCTTCAGCACAATAAGCCTCAGACACTGAACTTCCAGTGATGAAGTGGCTGATAGTGAGCACAGGTGCCAACCAACAAAACACAAATGGGACCGGGAAGTGCAACCTTGATTTGAGAAAGCTCATGGTGTCTTCACATGACGCAGCTTGCGCTGATGACAAGTTAGGTGTCGGGCTTTATTTCTTGGTCCCCTTTTGCTCCTTGACTTCAAGAGCACCCGTCCGAGTAGAGAAGGCAGGGAGCAAATAGTTGCAACCGAGAGAGCAGGACGCGACAGACAACCCAGTGGGCGGCGTGGCGGGTTATGAGCGGGGGGACGTTGAAGGACAAAGGCCAGAACAAGGATCTGGCGAAGATGACGAAGGTGACAAAGACGTATGTTAGGCTACTCTAGCGGTTGTGGTAGATTGCAATGCGAAGCGAAGAACAACACGAAAAGGAAAAGCAGGCGATAGGACAAAATAATATAGAAATAGGCGATGCCAAGTCAAGGGAGATTTGTTGGAGATTGGAGGTAGACTGGGATCCGGGGAATGCCTTGTCTTTGGTTTTGATTTGCTTCTGTTTTTTTTTTCTTTGACTGCTGGGCTCAGCGTCTTTGCGGATCTGCAGTCGCTTGGCTTTCTGTTTTCTAGGGCCCTGCCAGAGACCATGGGATGGCTGGCACGCGGCGCAACGCGGAGCGTCCCGCCCGGCGAATAAAGGGTCTTTGAAGACTCCAAGCTCGATTGTCCAGCTCGCCAAGAGCTCTTCAGAGCAGGGAACGTTAATGCAAATGCAGAGTGATGGCTGAAGGGTAGACGATACAGTCAGGTGGTAACAGATCAGACAGCCCATGAACACAACCTCCATCACCGTCGCCATCACATTCTCATTCTCCTCCACCTTCGTCAGCCAACAGAAGCCCTAGGTACATTCAAATGTGCCATGGGCAAGTGACTACATCACTGAGTGCACCACTATTAGGGCAGGCTGAAATCAGGTACAGAGGACCCAGTGATCGATCGAGTGATTCAAGGTTGGTGAATGCCCAAACTTATGGGGTCTTGTCCTCCTATCAAGGCCCAAGCACATGGGTCCCAAGCTCCAAGACAGAAGTGGGCAGAGCCACAGCGAGTAAGTAGTGTCCACACTTGTGTCAATCTGCTTCACCCCTCGCTGTCTTGTGTAGGGTGATGCAATGCCGTGCCATCGAGTTGCCGACCAGCCTTGGATATCTGGATGGCATGAACCCGAGATTTGCTGAAGCCCCATCGATTTTCTCCGATAACCAGGAAAAGAGAAAGAAGAGCGTGGGTCCGATCCAAAGCGGGTTCTGATGTTGGCGCGCCTGAGGATATCCAGCAACGTCGCAATTTGCAGAGAGAAATCGGACCAAGTTAGAGTTCCTTGGATGATTCCATGCGAGCCGGGAACCAGCAGTCCCGGCGTAAATAACCAAAACAATGCAAAACTGTCAGGGTCCAGAACCGAGACCGCATCGACCAACAGAGTTGTCATGAAAACAAAGCAGGAGATAAATGTCAAGATGGTTCAAATGCGAATGCGACAAGAACAACGAGAGGAACAAGTAAACGCGGTCTTATACATACCCAGCTGGCTCTTTTGCACCTTCCATGGTGATAATAGGCTTCAAGTCCTTCTTGCGCTTCTTGGCCGCGAGACTGCTATTGTTGCTGTTGGATCCGTTTGTGTTGGCGTTTGAAGCCTTCTGGGGGTCAGGAGATTCTGTGCCGTTCATTGTGTTTGGCTCCTCAAATCTGTCTGCGCGCAACGGTGCAAAATGGATTGTCTAGAACAAGATCGGGGTAGTTTCGGCGTGTATATCACCAAGTCGTCAATGGCTCGTATCGTAAATTGGTTCGGCGGTTTATCGTGACGGAGGATGCGACAAGCGTCCGATTTCTTCAGGCGTCGGTAAGATGTCGAAGTGAAGTGGGGGAAGAGGGGTGCTTGTAAGTGTTCGATCGGTGGACGTCGTAAGGAGACGATTTTCTTTTCCTCCCGCAACAATGAGTCTTGAGGAGATCAAAATCGCTCAGATGTTTGTTGGAGGTATTGGCCAGTTTCAGGAGATAGTCGGGGAGATGAGTACGGAAGCAATTGCGGCAGTGGCGTCGCGGTAGATCTTTGCAAGTCGACCCAAAGATGTTGCGCAGTGGCGGCGCAATCTGACCAGGATCAATCAAGCGCAGTGAATTGGGCCGTTGGACTGGTCCCAGTGCGGGCTAGTGAGTTACTGTACGGATACGTAGTTTTAATCAGGTTGTGAGTAATATGAATAATTTGCGACAGGGTGTTGGGTGATGGCTGTCTTGTAAGTATCGAAACGTCTAAATAATTAGGAGAGAATGAAGAAAGAACAAGAAATTGACAAGACGGAGAGGAGGGGCAGCAAGAGGCCACAAGCCAGGGTCTGGATTGATAGAAAGTATAAGGTCAGGTAGAAATCTTGTAAGAGGTACAGACAGTACAGATGAACCAACAGGATTTTGAATGAATTCTCTGGATTTTGGGATCTAAAGCCTAATACAATATGCAAACCTTGTTCTCTTGGAGCCTTTGAGACATATTATGTAGATTTCATCTGAAAGATGCACTGAAGCAGACAAACAAGAAAGAACAGGGCAGGACAATAAGAGCATCATTACATTGCACTGCACAATAACGGCACCTGTAACAACACGTTGAAAGCGGACTCTGGCGGGATGGATGAGTAAACCCTGGAGAAGTCCAACCTCCGACTGACAAAATGATGACGATATTGGACAAAGCTCATTCTGCCTAGTAACGCACAGAACAAACTTGATATCTTGTCCTTCCACCCCTGCAACTTGAAGCGAAGGATGATTTGATCGGATGCGTGAAACATTGGGCTTACAAGGCTTGTGACACTTGCAAAGAGGCGTTAAAACGTGGCATAATGATAAAAACAATCACTCAAAATTCTAATCTGATTGTCGCTTGACTTGTCCAAGTATTTCTGTCCTGCTGTTTGAAAGCAGATAGTACTTCTGGCATCTTGCGGACTTGAATAAGCCTGGCAAGGTGCCAGGACATTCGTACGGAATATACATTAGTAACCAACGCTAATCAATCGTTTCCATCTCCAACTTAATGATTGACGCCATTCTTGTAAGACCTGGTCAGTCAGTACCTTGCCGACGTGGGGTATTCTCCCTCTGGACAGGGCTCTCCAAAGTGACTTCTGCAAGGATGCGGCGAGTCTCTTGCGGGTTGGCCAGTTTCTCTGAAGAGGTAGGTCATATTTGATTGTGTTAAATATTGGCACGCCTAATGTTTCCGCAAAGTGATTACGGTTCAAACTTGCTCTTATAGACTATCCCAACCAGTATATGGAAACGGCGCTCGTCTTTCGACTCCAGCCTCACCAACCACACATGTCTTGGACTCAGTACCCGATCTGACGTCACCGTTCCAGGAACTAACCAAGGAACACTCCAGTCGTGAAACCCCATCTCGTGGGGGAAACCTACTAGTAAACAAATAGGGTTGTTTGACTTGCGCGTTCTGGGATGCTACTCTATCGTACAGTGGATGATCTGAATCCGCATCTGGGACGCACTGCTCATGTCTGGATAGCAAAGGTTTCACTAACGCGAGTCACCGTTTTTACACCCAACATTTCTGTCGATTCAAGCATGCACCAAGGATGCTTCCATAACCATCAGGTCGATTTTGACATATGCAGCAGTGGTGTGTAAAATGTAACATGAAGCAAAATAGCAGGGTCTTCGTTCCCAAGTCGATGCTCCAAGAAGCAGTGTACCGAGGCTTCTGCTTATCTTGTGACTAGGCCATGACTAGTCAGGTATTTGAAGTCTTCGAGAGCCGTATCAGCCCTACAATTATAGCAACTGATTCCCAACTTCGACCTGTTGGGCACAAGTCTCCTGGAATGGCACGTGGCAGAGTGGTCGCTCATGTCATGTTGTCATCTGGTGTCCCAGGCATGCCGGACGAGCTAGATTCAATTCATTTATGTGCGAGTCACGAGCCATAACATGTATGTATCAAGTATTTTGCATTAGCCCATCATGGGGGCGCCAATTTTAACAACTTTAAGACTATTGTGCTACGCCCAAAACGCCAAACCAGAACCCGCCTTCAGTGACCATCTACTGTCATATCAACTAATAGCTTACAATCGGTATGCTCGCCGAGATAAGATCCAGGTAACAAGTTCCACCGAGCGGCCTTAGTTGGCTCGCTTCTTGTTCTTCTGGGTCATCTTGCGGAATGCCTCCATACCGCCGGCACCCAGGGGACGGTGGTTGGAGTTTGAGGCTCCCATGAAGGTGCTCTGGGGGGCAACAGTGTAGCTCGAGGGCAGGTTGACCATACGAGCCGAGTTGTTACCTCGTGAAGGAGCAAGAAGGCGTTCGCGCTCAGCCTCCTTGGCGCTGACTGCAGGACGCTGGGATAGCGTGAATTGGGAGTTTGCCTTTTGGCGTTGTGCCATCTTGGCGGCGCTGAACCACAGTTAGTACATAATGCTGATAGGAGGTGGCATAGTACATACTCATAATCGTAGTCACGAGTTTCGATCTGTCGCTTCTTGTAATCATCAGTTCTGTTCAGGATAGGTCGGCTCCAATCTCTGAGAAGTCGATGAGCAATTCTTTTGATACTAGGCTCAGGCCTCTTGCTTTGAGTATAAAAGATAACCACTTTTCCGATGCCACTGCTGAGGAGTGCTTCCTTCTCGATGTTCATCTTGGCAAGAGCGTTGAACATATCACGCTGGATGTTGTACGCTGGGAGGGATCCGTCGTTTAGAGGCTCTAAAAAGAACTTGACGTGCTGTAAGAAGTTTGTATCCGGGTCTAAGACGGCATGCTGGACATTGTTTCGGTTGAGGATAGCGGTGACTTCGGGAAGCAGCTTCAGCTTGTGAAGAGCTGGCTGGCCAGCCTCACGGGCTTGATTATCAGCCTGGCACGCCTGCTCCATCTGCACTTTGAGATCCGCCAGCAAGTCGTCGATCTCGTCTTCCAGGTCCTGCGAATAACATATTAGCAATGGCCCTTAGGGCGCACAGAGACAGAACCTACAATCTCGTCCTTCTTCCTGCGCTTGGGGCCGCTTGGCTTTTTGATCGCTGCATCAAGAGCTCGGTCAATGGCCCGTTTTCGCCTTTCCTCTGGTGATAGATGCTCTTCCTTCTCGGGCTCCGGGCTGGTGGCCTTGGAGCGAGGGCGTCGCTCCCCATCACCGGCAGCGCGTCGTGCTCGCCGTGACTTTTTACCACCATCCTCCGCATCGTCCATTTCCACGTCTTCATCTCGATCTCGGCGTTTTTTGTCTCGGCGGCCCTCTCGTGGCTTCTTTGGAGCCTCCCCTTCTGCGCGCTTTCGCTTCGTTGCCTTCAATGTGCGAGCAACGTCTTCGTCAATGTCAACGGGGCGATCTTCGATGTTGGCTGTTTCGGGATCGTAATCCTCGAACTGATCCTCATCTACTTCGGACAGCGCATCCGAATCACGATCGGAGTCGGCAGCGGCTACAGCATCTTCGTACTCCTGCTCCTGGCCATCATTGACGGGCTCGTTGGCGTGCTCGCCAATGGGAGAATCCCTTTCGGACATGGCGTCGCGTCGTCGATCGTGTTTGAACAGCGGTGGTTGGATACGAATTATCCCAGTGGTCTCTGCGCCCGAGTTATCTTGCAGGAGTCTTTCGATGGAAATTTGATGGTGAAAAGTCGATAGATGATTTAATAACTAAGGCTACACATGCGCAAACCTTCAACTTTCTTTGTCTGGCTAGAGCCGCCACGGGTGCGAGTCGCGACCCCTGCAGCTGACATAATCAGAGAGCTCCATTGCAGCCTGAGGCAGGTGACCCGCACCTTTTGTTTACTTCAGCGTTTTCGGTTGCCAGGGATCAATCATTGACGAATTTGGTTGGCAGCTGCTTTCATTCACAAGAGACGTTCAGACGTCAAAACCGACTCCTGCCCAACCCTAGGATCCTTATTCTGTAATCATTCGAGCTACCGTATAGCTATCAACCGATTATGGATCGTCGAACTTACGAAGGACCCATGGACTGGGAATACCAGAACAGTGGCCCTTTTGATCCTACCAGTCCCTTTACACACGCAGCCAAAGGCAAATCGCAAAATGGTAGGTCGAATTGTTGCTCTCACATGATCCTGCTGTATAGCTACCACGCATGGTGTTTCTGCAGAGCTGATAGTTAGCTAACTCTGCGATTTGTAGCCTTCGCCTCTCCTTCGAAACCAAACTTAAGACCAAACCCTTTCTCAGGTTTAGGGACACCATCAAAACCACAACCACCTCAATCATCTTTCTTTACACCTCAAGTATCCTCCAGAGCTGCCGCACCACCGTTCCGAAACCCTGCCTTTACAACACCCCGGCGACCGTTCGACGAACTCGCGCTGTCGGAAGCTTCCGGTGCAGAAGACAGTCCTGCACCAACAGAGGCATCTGAATTTCCAAACGATACCCCTGAAGCGGACCGCATGAGTGATGTCAACATGAGCGGAGTCACGAGTCCTTCCAAGGTCGACAAGTCGTACCGGTACAACAAGGTTCCTTTCTCATCCAAAAAGCATACACCAGGCCGAGGCGAAATTCGCGTGGCCAGAGACCTCTCTGTTACAGAGCTTATGCGCAAGCGGAAAAGGCACAACCTCGATAGAGACGTCAGCAGCATAGTTCGACACCGATGGACAGAGTCAGATTCCGACTCGGACGATAGTATCGCACCACGACGATCGCGCAGTAGGAGAAAGCCGAAGGAATCACCGAAGGGAGTCATCGGATCCCTCTTCCACATGCTGGATGAGCACCCCAATGCTCCCGATAACTTATATCGATGGGTAAAGTTACTCGTCAACTTCTTTCTTGTGTCAGTTTTTGTTTACATTGGCTGGTCCATTGTAAGTACTGTCAAGACGGATATCGCGAATGCAAATGAGACGGCACGGTTTGAGATTATGGGCAGGATCACGGAATGCCAGACTCAATTCGAGGTGAACGGGTGTGCAAGCCCAAATCGCCCACCCGCGCTGAATGATTTGTGCACTCGATGGCAAGAGTGCATGACACAGAGCCCTGAAGCCATCATGAGGGTCAAGGTAACAGCCAAGCAAATAGCGGAAATCATCAATGAGTTTTCCGATGCCATGAACCTCAAGGCCTGGGTAAGTTTCCCTGACAACATGCCCACGATTTACGACTAACAGCTGGCAGGGCTTCTTCTTCGCCGTACTCATTTTCTGTGCCTTTGCAAACAACTTTTTCCTGGGTGGGTATGCCAACAACAAGCCGGCGGCACCCGTTCAGTCGCACCCTGCAGTCTCATCCCGTGATCCATCAATGGGTCCCGAAAATGGACCTGGGTTCATGTGGGTTCCAGTACAGACACCTAGGCTGAAGCGACACATGATTCTCGACGATGGCACGGACACGGATAACACGCCGCCCAAGATGAAGGCACTTCTTCCGCCGCCCTTCACCCCTTCGATACGCCGAAGCCCTAGCAAAGGAGATCGAGGTCGTAGTCCTATCAAGTACAACCGAAGTCCAAGCAAAAGCAAAAGGGAACCATTCGCATAATGTGTATCAAAGAGAGTGCATGGGAACATTTCTTTGAGTTGTTGAGAAAATAGGACTGTATAATATGGATGCATAGTAACTTGGCGTATACTCACAGGGTGTAGTTGGGTGACATTTGGAAAATCAGGGTTATTACATGGAATCATTAGGATGGACAGGACAATATTGTCAAACAATTTATATGGCACTAACATCATGCCTCCTTTGTCGAAACATTCTCGGGCATCCTTAAGTTCTTTCTTCTTTTTACACCAAGAGAGATCCCAGATGCTAGGGGGTGGCTTAGAGCTGCATCAAGGGTGGTCTTGTTGCGTAAAGGTCGTGATCTCAGCTGAGGTGTTTTAGCATTAAGGCTGTCTGCTATCCATCGTTAATGACGTAGGCACTGTGGGGTAGAGTTAGGGACGGGATCCATGATGGTCCTGGCACTAGGTAAAAGCTAGTCTACAAGACCTAGATCTGGACTTGGCCGATAATACCTGATTAGACTCCAGGGAATTTGTTCAGGTTCGTTTATTGATGCAAGTTCCAATCATGTTTCTTGGCACGAACTCGGTATCCATCTGCGCTGGGCTGGCAGCAGAAGAATGCGTTTGAAGATCGTAGATCATCCTCCGGGGTTAATCGGCCCAGCAATCAACGACAAGTTGGAAGCCCCTGGACACAAACACAAACAAGGCTCGGTATGGACTTCACTTTTTAGCTAAAAGCATTCGGAAATATCCGGGTTTATAACACAGAAGGTCAGAAGCCAAGACACTGGAATGAGCCCCAATGCAAGGAGGCGCGCGTAATCCGAATCCCCGCCGTCAATCCAATGGAAAGTTAGGGGTGACAGATACATCCGGTGGAATGAAACAGCTTTCGGAGCAAATGAAATCAAGCGAACCGCAAATGAATATAGCTAACGAATTAAGTTCCCTTTTTTCTAATGCCCAGCAATGCTTGTAGATTATATGCCATTTTAACGAGATTTTTTGTCTCAATGCCATCTCTACAAGGACCTATTTGGTCCAAGACAATGAAGCTGACTTGGAAGGCAACGTCCGCTAGTGGCCTGCCTGTATCGGTTCAGATATGAAACATAAAATTACAACAAACAACCCCTTGACGCCATTGTCGCAGCCGCCTGAACGCCTTTGTTCACCGTAGACATGGTTAAAACCCGTCTTACCATTACTTAAACCATATCCTTTCTGCGAACTACCACTTCCGAAGCCACTGTTGTACAATGCCAGTCAGGCCGGCCGAGGTGCCTCGAGTCGAGGGTGCCTCAGCCGGATTGCAAATACAAAAGAACTGTTTCAGTGAGGAAATAAAGTTGATTCTTTTGTTGACCTGTCAAATGTGAGACAGCCTCTCATCGCAAAAGAGATCTCGCACATCCACCCATTTTGGATGTTGGCATTGTCAATTTCGAGCTTGGCGCCATCTACCGGCACTTTCCTACCCTGCAGAGTCTCAGACGAGGCGTCGTGAGACATAATTCCAGTTTTGACTCTTGTGATCAATCAAACTGAGTGGTTGGAGCGGAAAACATTCAGCTGTAAGGCAATTGGCCGCGGAATTACATAAATCAAGGCGGCAGGGGACCTAAGACTTCGTTAGTTGTCGAACCGTTTCGCCTTGGTTCGAGCCTATGGCTTAAGCCGGCCCGAACTAAGATGGAAGTGATCACAGTCGCATTACTTCTTGTCTTAAGCCCTCTGGGTACCTTGGACTAATCAATTGTCAGTCTTGCTTGTCCCTGTTCTCTACTAACCTAGCTGCCTATCCTTAGGAAAACCGACTGCCGGTGTCTGCACATCATTTCCTCTTTTCGTCTTGGTCCATTCCATCCTCACCAACTGTTCCAATTCGATAACTAAGGTACTTAATTGTCGGTCCGCCGTGCATGGACCATAGCCAACATTGTGGTTTTTATTACCGGCTCCATCGACGATTGAGTGGGCACCGGGTCGCAATTGCATTGCTCTCAATCGCGAGCTTTCTGAAGCCTGTTTCTACCCTGATTGCTTGACGTCTTGCTAGCTCTATGCTAGTCAGGTCTCCAGCTGCCCAGCTTCTAGTCTTGTTATCAACCATCACCCAACAACATCTTGCTGCAACAAACGTATGTCGGCGCAATTGTAAAAGCTTGGGTCTCCTCCAACGCTGTATCTCCGCATCGCATAATATACGGATTCTCCCCGCTACTAGGCGTGACGCGACAAAGGAAGCAGAAGCCATTTAGGTAGTAGCAGCCTAAACCAACTTCGGCTTTGGCGCCAATACCAGCGACATACCTCGAGTGACGTACAGAGACGCAAAACGAAAGTTCAAGCTACAACCTCAAGTCTTGACTCTGAAGACCACATCGCGAAGCCCCTCGCAGCATGTCAGACTGCGGTGTACTCTCCGTTACCGTCGCCCCTTCAAGATCATATCCTATCCGGAGCTCCTCGAGCTGAGGGCAGGATCTCAACAAGCTTCCGACAGACACTGGGCTTTATATACACGATAAATACGAACCTTACCTCCTATATAACCTTTCCCCCAACTTTGCGATAACCTTGCAGCAAGGCCGATTGATCGAGCGATGGAAATCGATAACGACCTTTCCGACGGCACCAGTCAACGGCAGCCCAGCACTGAGCACACGCCGCAGGGAAATTCTGCGCATGGAAATCCTACACCCACCTCACTTCAGTCATCCAATACGCCGTCGATTGTCTCAGGCCCCCCGACCAATGCTGCTCATTCGCAGAACTCAAAACGTCGGCGAGGGCTAGGTGTTGTGACGCCCAATGCCTGCACGGAATGCCGTAAGAAGCGCGCAAAGGTATGTGGCAGGTTCGCTCGCGTCGTGTTGCTTCCAGACGCCCTGAACTTGGAAATCAGTCTACTTGCCTTCTATCTTTCCAAAATTTAAAGCAATGTACGGCCTCGGATCATGTCCAGTGTGCAGTGGTCTTCCCCCAACTGATGTTTTCGATCCGCTCTCAATGTTGTCCGCAACTTCAACTCTCCTGGCTTGCTAACGATTGATGCGCAATAGTGTGACGGCAAGAAACCGTGTGGACGCTGTAGAGCACAGAAGGATGTTGAGTGTGTATACGAAATTCCAGTGCGCCAATCGAAAGAGAACCTACGAACAGAAATTGAAACTCTGCGCCAAAAGCAGCGATCCAATGAACAGGTCTTCGCTGCGCTTGTGCGACCAGAGCTTTGGGAAGAGGTTTTAACACGAATTCGAGGTGGCCAATCCGTCGACAGCATTTCGGAATGGCTTGCGAACGTGTCGCACCCTGGCGGGGGCCAATTGTCCTCTTTTTCCAACCGATCAGAGGCGCCCACGGTTGGACCTGTTCCAGGATTTCCAGGAGGTGGATTGGGAACACTGGCAGCCATGAGCCTCGGCATGAACCAGGGACCACAACAGCAGCCTTCCACAAGGCCCGAGATGGGCCAGCAAAGCCCATGGCATTCTTCCTTCCATAGTCAGACTGGATCCACGAGGAGTAGCTCGCACCCAGATATCATGAATTGGAACATACACAACCGAGTCGGTTCCTGGGCAGAAGGAATGCACCCTGATCAAATGTCGGAGGGACTCCCACGATTCCATGGTGTCGAGAAAATTCTATCGCCATTGAAAGGGCCGGAGCTTCGAAAACCAACCGCATCATGGACTGTCATTACCAATGATAGCACTCTTGTTCAACACCTTTTGGCGTTGTATTTCTGCTGGGAATACCCGACGTTTGCGTCTCTCAGTAAAGAGCATTTCCTGCACGATTTTCAGGACACCCGAAACCGATATTGTTCGCCAATACTGGTTAACGCCCTCCTTGCGTTGGGTTGTCGCTTCTCAACACATCCCATGTCTCGCGCCAACCCCAACGACCCGTATACGTCTGGAGACCACTTTTTCAAGGAAGCGTTGCGACTTTTAGCTCAAGAGACAGATCATCATACCCTCACAACCATTCAAGCATTGGGAATAATGTCAATCCGAGAGGCCAGCTGTGGACGAGACTCCGAGAGTTGGTATTACGCTGGCCAAAGTATCCGGTTGGCCATTGAGATGGGACTACATCGGATAATGGACGAAGGAGATGAGGATGAACTTGCTGTACAGGCAGCAACATTCTGGGGAGCCTTTGCACTGGACCAGTATGATATCCCTCCGTTTTTGGAAATGGACTTTTCTAACAGCTTGTCTTTATAGTGCATGGTCACTTGCTACCGGCTCGTTGCCGCAATGCTCGTGCTTCCCTCATTTGCCTCCAAAGCCTGCAATCATAGGAGACATTGAAGCGTCTTTATGGGTGCCTTACACAGATGACGGTAAGCCTTACATTTCACAACACTCCAAAGTTGTTACTGACCGTGTCAAGGCGCCCCCTTACAACGCTCATGCCAGCAGCCATCTAATGTGAGGTCTGTATATAAATGCTTTTGCGAACTCAGTGAGCTCGTACACCAATCTCTGTATATCCTTCATTCTCCCGGTAAACCGCTCACGGCGAGGGAGCTTTTGAGCATGTACACGCAGTATCTTAACTGGTATGATCGTATACCCGAGGTCCTTCGACTAGGACACAACTTTACCCCAGCTGTGTTATTTGCGCAGTAAGTCTTGCATTAACACGCTGCTATCGAGACAAGTGCTAACCAAACCCAGCATGTATTATCATTTTGCCATATTGCTTTTATTCCGGCCTCTAATCAAGCTAAAAATCATTGGGTCAAAGGTATCCCCCCGCGATGTTTGTTCACAAGCAGCCGACGCTATTCAAGGTCTATTGAGGTCTTACTCTTCTCTCTACACCCTGCGGCGGACACCTTCGTTCGTACCGTATTTTGTTCTGACCTCAGCGATCATGCATCTGGCAATTGGTGCAACATCGATCAATACAAACACTACTGAGGCTGATGTGGAAAAAGCTGTCAAGGTTGACCCTCGTGTAGCTGAAGCTATCACCCAAGGGATCTCGGATCTTACCGAGATGGCCCCTTGCCACCAGTTTGCTGAGCAAGCACTTAATATTCTACGTTATTTGGCCGCAAAGTGGGATATTGACGTGGAAAACAACCCCGAAAAGCTCTCGGCAGAGGAGTATGATCGGTTGGTGTTGCCGCACACAGGAGGTCTCAACTTTTTCTCACCCAACCTACGCGAGGGCGATATAACGTGCCAGTGGGGTGCTGGGCCATTCATGGCGGCAGCGACAGACCGCCCAGCTTCGGTTGAAAAGGCTGGGGATACTTTGGAAAACCCTCTCTTCTGGCCGTTCCCGATGCAAGGACGACCTATTCTTCCGGATGGCATCGAGTTGGAGCATGCAGGCTTTGCTGTTATCTAAGGAGCTTGGAGCTAATCGTCTCTTTCGGCACAGGGTTTTGTCCAACCCACATGTGATCTTGCACAAATCTAGAGTTATTCTGGGGTTGTAGATTAAACTCTTAGTTCGCGATCTTTGCAGGCGAAACGGATTCTGAGAAAATGCGGCGGGTATTTGTGGCGAAAGGGGGTTCGGTTTGTTGAATCATTATCATAGATCCTAAGCGATCTGTTGACATTTTGTTCCGTGATGCACTGGCATCTGTAAGAAAGAGAAGGGCGATTGTATAGTAGCATGTGCTTCGTTGGTGTTTTGTAAAGAATGGGCTCAGTACATGAAAAACCTTGAGTGAAGCTAATCATCAGCTCTACTCATGCATTTGTTTGCTTTAATCCTTGGGCCTTTAGTTACAAACGAAGTCGTGTGGTTGATGGTGTGCAGTTAGCAAACAAGGTTGATGTTTGCCGTCATGCTCCTTTGTCCGCAAATGAAAAGAGATGCACATAGAAACGGCTGATTGCGATCTCAAACCGGTTCCTTGCAGCTAATAATATTTAATGCATCTGGTTGAACGGAAATCATGTAGCTGGTGGAATAAAGTGCCTACTCAGTCATCTCCAAGTATATATACATCTTTCCTGGTGAAACCTCGACTCTATAGCCTAAGGTAAATGATCATAGAGCAACTTTCCTAGAAGTCTCTTTCGTGTCACTTCATGATTGTGACTCAAAGAACTTATTGGTGGCGGCGCTTAATGCGCTGCAGTATCCCGCGCACCCCTGAAAACACTCTCGCAATGCTTTCAACTCATACTACAGAAACTACTACCGTACAACTGCCTATTTCAGGAGCACCGAATTTAGTGTTAGTTCTATAAAAGGACGAGTGGGCGTGTGTCGAGAACAATAACGAACTGGGTACCACCGTCTGCAGTATCACGATATCGCGCTTACGAGCATGTCGTGTATATTTAGGGGATTTTTTCTTTTTTCTTTCCATTTGTTTCTCTAACACTCTACAGGATGAACAGACCGAGGTTGTCTTATATGAGGCCTTGTCTGGTTCATAGCTGTTGAGTGGGACGTTTTATTGATGAGTTACGATGACATGCCCCTGAACTTACAACACTGCGAAGCCGAGAACGAGAAGAAAATTCTACGAACAAATACTCGAGTCTACTAGTGAATCCCTACCCCAAACTGGAAAACTCCAGCACCGTTTCTTTTTAGGTAAGGTAACCTCATGGGAGTACTCAGGCGTGAGCTGACCTCGGCGTTCGATAGAGCGATCACCGTCCTCTCAAACAATAACGAACCAGGCTCAACTCCTCCCTCATATTGACGCTAGCGGGAGAAAGAAGCTTTTTACTTCTTTCAACGTCTTACATATACCGTTAGACGAAATTACCCCTTCAGCTCTAGAGCAACAAATGCTGTTTTCCTCAATTCTCAACTATCATCCGACTTCCCCAATAACAACGAGTGCTCTTGTCGTATTTCCTTAATACCCAGGAATCACAGCTTGGAAATTACCAGAGAAAGTGGGAATGCTTCAGAGCTTTTGCAGTATATCCTCTCAGCAGTGCCTGCTCGCTTCATAAGGCAGACGATTCGGCCCGCTGAGGATCCCTTCTATCGGGGGCAGCACATGCCGTTCTCAGCAGTAGCGATATAAACTTCAAGTTCAAGAACGAAGAAAACCAGCCGCTTCTCACTCTTACTTCAAGTCAACCGGGTTTCCACGACTTCGGCTAGTTTATCGGCTGAACGGTACTAATTTATCGAACATCTGCTTGATTCCATACGGAACCGCGGACCACGGACTACCGACACCCGACATCCGTATTTCATCTGGACTCAACTGGCAGGCAGGTGGCAGTGATATCCTCGGTTTTCTTACCGTAGTGGTCGGCCAGGTCTACCTTTCTTCCTGCTACCCGCTGATCGCAGACTCCCACCCGTAACCTTCCTT
Organism: Fusarium graminum; assembly: GCA_013266165.1. Taxonomy (NCBI): domain Eukaryota; kingdom Fungi; phylum Ascomycota; class Sordariomycetes; order Hypocreales; family Nectriaceae; genus Fusarium; species Fusarium graminum. Next base: position 17,472 of record JAAGWP010000499.1, read on the forward strand.
CTCATCTTTCTCTCTTTCTATTTTAAGCATTTCTGGACAACTGGGATCGAGGAGTTGCTTTCTCCCACGACTGATCGGTCCAGATATCCTTTTCATCCTTTTCACCATCTCCAACACCCGGTTTTCTTCGCGATTACTATCCCCTTTCCTTCTCATCCTCTCTATCATCACCTCCCCGAGGACCCTCTCATCTCGATAACGGAGATGGATTCTCAAAACCAGGTGAGAGTTAGCAACACATCATCTTTTTGATCGTACTAACATTTCGTAGATCGCGAGAGACATGTCTCCGCTTGAAATTATCACTCAGCATGTTCGACACAAATACCGCTCCGACCCAGATACTCTTGACTGGAAGGGCACTCCTGAATTTCCTCAACCGAGGGACCTGATGACTGTTGATCCTCCTCCGCTCCCTGCAGGCCCCTCTTCTGAGCAACCCTTTGATAAGAGTGCCTATTTGGAGTTCCAATACTGTCTTAATCGCTTTGAGGGCACAGAGCTGCTGAGACGAGCAGTGAATCGTTTCAAATATGACCCTGCCATGAGAGAGGATGACAACGACTTTTACATCTATACTCAAGTAAGTTTCATTCTCCTTGCTCTTTAGGTCAGCTACTCACATCTCGCAGGTACATGTCCAAGGATACTTGTTCGCAAGGACTGGCCCTGCTTGCCGCATTTCCTTCTCGACGGAGCGCTCTACTACCAAAGTAGTGTGGAAACAGTCCGCGCGTCTCACTACTGGCACACTCGTGGTACTGTCTCCTAGTTCCGATAACTTTGACAAGCAATGTTTTGTTGCAGTTGTTGCAGCGCGTTATCTTCTCGGTGGTCTAGAGCCGAATCCAGAAGACTACGAAGATGAGAGCACCCCTCCTCGGATCGAAATCTTTTGGGCCGACTGCGAAACCGCAGTCTTCGACCCTGGTGTCGAAATGGTAATGCTCGAAGCTAAAGGGGGCTATTTCGAGACTGTACGTCATGCAATGGTTGGGTTGCAGCACGCTGCCAATTTTGAGTACGTCTTCCCGTTGTCGTGGACTTGACTGCAAAACTAACATACCACCCAAGTTCCAAGTTTGACAAGTACATTATCGATGGCTTCAGAAAAGAGCTACCTGCGGCCCATCTTTCTGAACCTCCCACTAGGGTGCCGCATGTTCCAGGGAGCGCCAAACTCTTCGATTCATCCCAGAAGTCGGCTTTTGATTGCATGACATCTCGGGAGCTGGCTGTCATCCAAGGACCACCTGGTACCGGAAAAACATTCACGTCAGTCGTTGCTCTAGAGAGCTATGTCAAAACACTTAGGGCCGGACGTGGAAATTATGAAGCTATTCCACCAATCATTGTTTCTGCTCAGACCAATCATGCCCTGGATCAACTTCTAAATCGATGCTCGAGTTTCGAGGCGATCATTGCTCGTCTTGGTGGACGTACAGAGGACGAAGCAATACGTGCCCGTACCCTCTACAACATCAGGAGAGATTCCAAACTGGCTCGCAATCCTACGCGGGGCGAAAATGCTCGAAGAAAGGCTTTAAGCCGCACTGTACAGCTTTTGACCGACTGTTTCCCAGCACACCTGATCCCGGCTGAAGAGTTCCGCCGAGAGGAACTTCTTACCAGGGAGCAGTACGACTCACTTGACGACGATGAATGGGAGTGCGCGCCAATGGTCAATGCCAACGGCAGTGAGCTCGCTGCTGAGGCTAGCTCTATTGTACAGTGGTTGGATGGCTACATTGAATCAGACCAAACCTACGTCTATCGCCCTCCCACCGACCAAACTGAACCTCCCATCGCGGAAGAAGAGAAGATAGACGATCCAAAACAAGAAATGGACAAGGAGCGGCTTCATGGCGAATATTTCCCCATCAAATTCAATCTAACTGGCTCTGTCCCCGGTGCGCTAGAAAGAGAGAACGCTTGGTGCTATCAGGCCCGTAGACTGTTGTCCAAGAACAGCGACTTATACGAAATCAGCCCGCCACAGCGCGGGATGGTCTACCGCTTACTACGTATGGATCTTATCAGTGCAAGGGCTAAGAGGTTTCCTGGCCTACTGAAAGAATACCAAGAGGCTTGCGACGAGGTCGTTATAAGCCGATCGGAGAACGATGTGCGAATCCTCAAAGAGGAGAAGGTAGAGATTGTGGGATGTACGACCACTGGGTTGACCAAATACCGTGGCCTCATTGCAGCTTTAAAGCCTCGTATACTGATGATCGAGGAAGCTGCAGAGACCAGAGAGGCAAACATTACCTCGGCATTGTACCCGAGTCTGGACCAGATCGTACTCGTCGGAGATCACAAACAGCTTGTCCCGCAAGTTGATGTCAGGGAACTCATCGATCTGAAGATGAATGTTTCTTTGTTCGAGAGATTGGTCGACCTTGGGCTGCCGTACAAAATGCTGAAGGTTCAACGTCGCATGGTGCCTGCAATTCGTGCGGTCGTCAATACTTTTTACCTTGAGCTTGAAGATCACCCTTCTGTTGCTGATCCCAGTTTGCGACCCCCAGTACCAGGTATGGGCGGAAAGAACCTCTGGTGGTTTAACCACAAATGGAGCGAGATGCAGAACGTCGACGACTTTTCGTTCTCAAACGTACAAGAAGCGGACATGATAGTTCGTTTTGTGCGATATCTCGTTCAGAATGGCGTTCATTCGAATGAGATCACAATCTTGACCTTTTACAAGGGGCAGGTCACTCTTCTTTGTGAAAAGCTCCGGCGAGACTCAGTTCTGGCAATCAGGAACCCAGCAAAGGAGTGGTCAGTCCGAACTGTCGACGGCTTCCAAGGGGAGGAAAACGAGATCATAATTCTTTCTATTGTTCGAAGTACTCGTCCTGGATTCGTCTCGAATGAGAATCGAGCGGTCGTGGCCACTAGCCGTGCGAAATGCGGCATGTACATTTTTGGTAACTGCGACAATCTTGTGGGCCAAGACCAGAGTCGTGATCAGAGTCGCGAGACATGGGACAAGGTATATCGGGTATTCCTGGAGAGAGACTGTATCGACCAATCTATTCCAGTCATCTGCAAGAACCACGGACGAGTAACGGAAATTTCGGAAATCGATGACTGGGACACCATCCCTGGGGCCGGCTGTGACCAGAATTGTGACAGGAGATGCCCTGAGGGCCATCTGTGTCAAATAACCTGCCATCCGTTCGAGCAGTCAGAGGTCAAGTGTCGAGAGGCATGCGAAAGGGTCTTGGACTGTGGTCACAAATGCGGTGCCATTTGCAGTGATCCCTGCGGATGCCCTCAACAATGCCGCAAGCCCCCGGTTGTTGCAGTTCCCCTCCGCGGGCGTCCTAAGCCAGTCCCCCCACAGATTCGTTCAAAGCAGGCTGCGAGGGGCGGAGAACGTGGCGGGAAGCATCCCAGCCGTGGCACCAGGGGAGGAACAAAGGGAAGTGTCAACCGTGGTCATTCTCAGCATCACTCACCAGCTATGATGGGCCGGACTGTTCAGCCTGTGCATGGCCAGGAGCCTACATTTGAAGAACTTATCGAAGAAGGTTATTACTCGCAGACTGTCAGACAAAGTCAATCTGCCCCTGTGGCCGTGGGGCCGTTCAATGCTGAAGGCAGCACAGCCCAACCAAGCACACGCTCGGAAAGTGATGGGTTTCCATCTATCGAGGCCGCTGTACCAGAGAGAAACACTCCAGGAAATTGGAGTCTTGCAAAGGTGTCGCAGAATGACAGGGTAATGAGGGACGAGGTCAGACACGCAGGGAAACGGCATACACCTACTTCTCCCGTGATCTGTCAGACATTCCATCGCACGATCATGAGGCCAGATGGAAGCCGACAACGCGTCCCGCTTTCATACTCTATGCGTCCCCATCAGACAACTGGTGGCCTCTCGAGGAAGCAAGCACTCTGGGATGCGGCAGCTGGTGGGTGTGGTGAATATGAGTACTCATGCTTCCAGGGGGAAGAAGAGAGCATGGGAGGGGCCAGTCATGAAAGTGACTCGGGCGGGTCTGAAGACTTGATCAGCTTCGAGTAATGTTGGAAATGAGAGGAGTCGCTTTATATGTTGATAACTCACGCCAAGTCGTACTCATAGGCATCGTGCTTCGGAATGGCTGTGTTGCTCACACCTGTTTGCAACATCGAAGCATCTGTCAGTGTCTTCTGATAGAGTTAAGGATATGGGCGGGTGGATTGAGTGAGTGTTTGATGGACCTGTAAATTAGATTCATGTCTAGCATGTGCGAATACTGTATGGTCAAAACTTTCATGGTGGACAAATTTGTGACTCGATCAATAGCAGCGCCAATAGTATGCAAACGGGGTCAAGGGTGAATTTTGCATTTAATTATTATGCTGCCAACAGAACTCCCTACTCCGCTACTAGTAACAACAGAGACAAAATGCCGAAACATTGGGATGGACTGCCACAACTTACCCCAAGCCTTTTGGCTAAGGGTAGGCGATCATCCATTTGTGACATTTATCTCATAACCGATAAGAACTTCTGTACTGGTACCCTCCCAGCCTCTGGTACCCGCAGCACTGAGCATGAAGCGACTGGTCGGGTCAATATAAAGACTAGAGATGACACCCGCACGGGGAGGACCAGGGATGATAAGGAAGGGGACGGTAGAGTGTTTAAAGGCACGGGTTTCGCGGAGGTCGTAAAGGCGGAGAATATCGTGGGAAGCGCTGGTGCGGTCAGTAAAGTGGCAGACGAGAGGGCAACGCAACTTACCAAACGAGGTGGCGGCCGTTTACCATGGGCCTTACAGCGCTGACAGCTCCACTGCCTGCAGGGAATTTGAGAGTTCTTTGAGGTTCCCAATTTCTCTTTGCCTTGTGGATATCGAATTCTTCAACAGTACCATTTCGACGGCCGGCATAGATGGCGTTGCCGGAGGGACTCCAGCAGGCGCCCATACACCAAGGGGGAACACCATGGCGAGTGCCGATGCGAGCAACGGGATCGGGTTGGCGTCTGTCCCAGATTCGAAGGGATCCGTCCATGGCGGCGGAGAGGAACGTTGTGGGGGATGTTTGAGTTGGGTCATGCTGTGTTGGAGCGTGAGGGGATGCCAGCAGCATGGAGGGCGAGGCGGGTGCCTCCTGCGATGCGGGAGGTTGAGAGTCTTGAGTCGGTTGTGAGGTTTCGGTGGCCTGGGTTGGTGCCGGGACGAGATCGACGTCCATAGCATCGCCGGCGTCTTGTGACGTTTCTATTTCTGGCGGCGAAGGCTCAACAACTGGAGCGGGTGGTAATGGCTCTGGCTCTTTTCCTGCATCGAGAGCAGCCATATCTGCAGAGTGGTCCATGGCGCTATCATGACCATGGCCCATTGATCCTGCGCCAAACTCATCATCGTCTTGGCCGAATGGTTGATCCTCTTTCGTCTCACCAAATAAGCTGCCGGCATCACTACCACCGAAGAGACTATCGTGGGCAGGAGATGCTTCGCCGTCGTTGTCGTTGATATCAGCGTTGAAGTCGGCCTTTATATCCTCGACTCCATCTTGGGTGAGCCCATCTGTGAAATTTCCATTAGCAATAGGGGCCGCGTTGTTGGTATCCATTGTGGTAGATGGCAGCGGTTCTTCGTCGTCTTCAGGGATGGGTGCTCCGCTGGCGGGTCGCAGTTCGAGGGCCGAGATCTGACCGGCATGGCCGTCAAAGCTACGGAGTGTCTGGCCAGTGTTCAAATCCCAGTCGAAGATGTTCTTGTCCCATCCACCACTCAAAACACTCTTCTCATCTTGTGCCATTGTCAAGACGGACACAGCATTAGTGTGCTGTTGAAGGCAGTGGATTCGTTTGCCCTCGTCATGTCGGACGCTCTGGAGATTGATGCCACCCGATTCAAGACCTGAGAGGAGCCAGAGAGCCTCAGAGTGGACAGCAAGGGAATAGACGGGAGAGAGTATGTGCTCCTGATCACCTCGGCCAGGGGGTGCAGGCTCCTCGTTCTCCCAGTACGACATGAGAATGCCAGCTTTCGTAACGCTGTCGACAAAGGGATGTCTCTGAGCAACAGTCAAGGCCAGTTTTCCATTGATGGTGTTGGGACCATCATATTTGCGGATGTATCCATCGGAACCTCCTGTGATCCAGTACCGCAGATCGGGCGTGATGGCCATGGCGTTAACACTGGTTGACTGAGGCGCCGCCATTGTCGGCACTATATCGTAAAGACGAGCGTTGATAGCCTCTGGTGGGGGCCGAGGCCATTGTTTGTGTAAAGCGGGTGAAGGTGTAGCAGATTTGCGTGTTGATGCATCGCCATTGGTCTCGGTCTTGATGTGGTTGGAGTCTATAGCCTGGTCCTGGCTCTCATCGCCGTCGGCATCACCATCTGCATCTGCATCTCCATCGCCGTCATCGTTTCCATCGCCATTCTCATCGTCGTCATCGTCATCGTTGTTATCGTCGTCGTCGCCTTCTGCGTCCTGATCCTGGTCCCCGTCTCCGTCCCCATCCCCGTCCCCGTCCCCATTGTCGTCCGCATCATCCATTGCCTCATCGGCCTCATTATCCTGCTGCATGCCATCATCATCGTTATCGTTATCATTGTCGTTTTCGTTGTCCGAGTCGCCTGTGCTGGCGGACAATCGATCGTCGTCTAGGGTGTTCATTATGATTACTAGCAGGTTAGTTGAGGCTCAAATAAGTGGGAGGATGAGGG